>JAZHYW010010581.1:0-17500 GCA_037355805.1 Ixodes ricinus | reverse complement strand
GGCACTGCTTGGGGATGCTCGTGCTCCGCAATGCTTGCCCTAGAACGCTCTCTTGTTGACGGAATTATCAGATATAGTGCACCGATGCTTCATGGTGCTAGCAAAACTACCATCAAAAACCTGCAAAAAGCGCAGACAAATGCACTTAAAATCTGCTTCGGTCTTCCTAGGGGCACGTCTACTTGTGATACGCTGGCTGAAACGAGAACAGTATCTGTCAACACTACGAAAACGCAAGAATCTTTACGAGTACACCTACGCCACATTACTCAGCATAAGAGACACTATATGCGAAACATTGTCAGAAAAAGGCCACATTCCACATTTGGGCAAGAAATAGAAAAGTGGCATAAAGAAATTTCTTTGGTGACAAAGCACAGCGGAGAAACTCCGCCACCGTATTGGATTATGCCCTCCATGAGAATTAATACCGAGATACCTGGAATGGGGGCAATCAAGGACGCAGCGATACCCGTTCGATTTCAACAAGCAATGCTTCACGTATCTAACGTATACAAAGGCCATGTGTTACTATACTGATGGATCCACTACCGAAACATCATCTTTCTCTGCCTTCGTAATTCGCCAGAACAATGTACTTGAGACCGCACGGCTCTCCCACCGAACAGCATACAACAGCCGAACTACATGGTATTCTGTTGGCGATTACTTATATTTCAAAATCAACGAATATACAAAAATGGGTCATCCTAACCGACTCAATTGCTGCTCTTAAAAGCCTAATGATATTTGGGAAATCATGCAGCAATAAGACTCTCCAATTACAGGTGGGACAAGTTTACGCTGAAGTCGCTGACATAGGACATCACATAATACTGCAGTGGATTCCAGGTCACAGCAGCATCAGCGGAAATGAACAAGCTGACTGGGCTGCTAAAACCGGACACAAACTCAGAAAGCATCAAAAAGTTCCATTCACCAAATACGACATAAAATGCTCCATAAAGAAGGTAATTAACACTATGATTATGCAGTCGTGGTCTTCATCAGTTCATCAAAATAGCAAATTACATTCAGTGAATCCCGAATTGGCAACGCAACTGCCAGATACCCTACCTAGAAAACTCGAAACTTTGTACCACAGGCTACGACTCGGGGTGGCTTACACTGGCAGCTATAATTTTCTTCTTGGCCGAAGTGACACTCCAATGTGCACCACATGCAACTGCAAAGAAGATGTAGAGCATATATTGTCCGCATGCATTAAATACCAAACTCAACGCGAATCCATGAAAATAATATTTCACCAGCTGGACCCCAGACCATTCAATGAAAAAAAAATCCTAGGACCATGGAAAAACAAGCGGCATCAACGCATTGTCTTAAAATCTCTACAAAAGTATGTCGAAGACACCGGACTGATCGATCAACTTTGAGTGTGTTCGTGTGTGTGTTGTGTTTATGTGCGCGTGACTTACCCTTCTTCTAATCGTCTTTATTCCCCTCTACCCTTCCGCCACGGAGTAGCCAGCCAGAAAAAAAACACGAACTCCGGCTTACCTCTCTATGCTTCAATAAATATCTATCTATCTATCTATGCTTGAATCCCGTTAAAGACCAGCCTCATATGTACCGAGCTTTGGTGACGTCATGCAGCCCCGACGCATATTTTCTAGGAAAAGTATCAGAAGAGAGGTTAATTTCATTTTTGCACGTTGGATTAACTATATGACTCCCAAAGAGATGCTTCCTTCAATTCCTCTGCGAGACCTGCGCGCTGCTGTTGTCAAAGTCTATTGTCAAAGTCTATTTTCAAAGTCTATTTTGTGTCGCTTCTTGACCAGGCATAGAGCTGCTGAACCTTTACCTTTGTACACGGATGTACGAAAGCATGAGCAATCGTACACACGTGTGCGAAAACATTCGTATTCGTTCAGGTGTACGCAATAACACGCGTACTCAAACCAATATAAACAAAAGGTACTTTCAAAACATAAAAATCACAATCATATGCACAACGTAGCTTTTCTGAATTCTTCTGTGAATATTCAAGAACTATTCTCAATATACATTTAAAATTTTAGTTGAGAACTCTCTATGCGGTTGCATTTCACCTAGTGCAAAAAAATAAAAGACATGCTTCTTTTCGTGTCGAACAATAAATAGAGAGACGGGTAAAAATTGGGAAGATTCCAGATGCTGATGTAATAGAAGGTTTATTTGGCGGAAATTAGTTCTACAAACTGTGCAGATCTAAATATTTGTAGGAAAGTTGCGATTAGGACATCATTGACGCGCGGTGGAGGGCTCAAGTCCCTATGAAATGTCGAACTATTTCTCACGCAGATCCCCGGCTTCTGTAGACGTTCCCCTTCTTCACCTCTGGCCAGAAAAGACCAATCACTTCAGACCTGAATGGGGCCACATGAAAACTTCCACCCCATAATCGGCTGGAAGACAACATAAACGCCCGCCGAGACCTCAACGACCACTTCAAACCTGTTATGGAACACAATTTTTTTTATCTGGCTTTTGTTTTGTTGTATAGAAACAAAGTCACGTTCAGATTCTGCTAAGTAACAAAAAAAAAACTTGTTCGCGTGCAAAGTAACATCAAAACCAAAATTTAAAAACGCCTATTTTTATGAGAAAGTATGCCAATAAAACGTTTTACCAGGTGTGCTTTTATTGCAACGATAGAAAATGAAAGATTCGTGGTACAAGGCACCACGACGAAGAACGGCCTAGGCACTGAGCATGATCTCAGAAGCCAAACATCCTCAAGTGTACTCGGTGAAATGCGAGGCCTCTGTACATATAAAATAAACTTGAGCGTCGAGAATGACTGCCCTACGCTGACCTGTAGGGTTAATATACCCATGGGCGTACCGACCGAACGCAAGGGGGCGCTTGCCCCCCCCCCCCGCCCCCTCCCCCAACTTTCAGAGTGGGGGCAAGGCATGTGTTCTGCCCCCCCCCCCTTGAAACAGCCGTCACTGGGCAGGACAAACATTGGCCGACGGTGCCCAAGGGATACCAAGGGCACCCCCGGTCCTGGGGGGGGGGGGTGTATGGTTTGACCCCCACTCAAAAACGAGTTGGTACGCCACTGGATATACCGAGGGCTACTTGCGCTGACGTTCCGAATGGCGTTCCTTTCGTTCTTCCCAAAATTTTAATGTACAGTCGGGGTTTCTCAAAGGCGTGGCTATACCTATCCAGCATTTTGAACTATGTCCAAAGGAGCCTAGCTCACTTGCCAAATAAGGGTACGCGCCAATGTCTGATTCTTTTTTCTTGAGAAACATTTCAATGGCATCTACTGGTTCGTCTGGCGGCCAGAAGATACTGAAATACATGAACGTTCCTCTTGAGCCGAAGTCTGATAAGAAAATATTTTCGGTTTCGCTCCGTAACAAAAAACATTTCAATTACGTTTTCGTTTCACCTAAAAATATAGTTATGTTTTGTTTTTCGATTTTGTTCTCGTCTTTTTTCGACATTCTGCTACAAACATTGCTGACCGCCACTGTGACGCCATGCCAGGACTACTTGGATCTTATAGCACGAGCCTTGAGCAAACAAGACGACGGCGGCGCAAACAATGCAAAAGACGAAAGACCGACTCAAGCCAGTGGCGCAACCAGGGAAGGGGACTTGTGGTATCACTGATATCTATTGTAGTAGGCTGGATCGCGGATCGGGAACCCGTCGGTGGCATAACCGGCGGCCATTGCTTGACACCAGGCAATGCACGCATCTATGGGAGAAAACACAAAAGTAGGTAGGAATATTGAAGTTTATACACGGTGCTCGCAGGTAAGTATTTGACTATGTACTGCGATCATAATATCGGGTGTTTGGAGATAGATTCGATATTTTTCAAGCATTAAAACGCCGATTTAAAAAACAAAAGAATCTGTCGGAGCACAGCCGATTATGCCGGCGTTGCTTACTTCAATTGATAAATAAATTACACATTCAATAAATGAACGACACGCTCCGAGTTTTAGTTAGTCACAGAAGCCCTGGGTGCATTTCAAACAAACAGCTTGCACCAGAAGTATTTTGTACATGGGCTCTAAACGATGCGAACGCCCCAGGTAAATGCATTCTAACTTAGCGTGTGCTAAGTTCTGTTACTTAGAGATCACGAATGACGCCACTTGACTCTCAGCTACCCTTGTCTTATTGACCCGCGTTACAGTTTGCGCCCCACAATGTCGGAACCCTCGACACTCATCCGTAAAATATTCCTTTCTACGCCCCTGACTTTAACGGACAATATGCAGCTTTACACCGAAAAACAAACAGGTAAACATAATCAAGAAAAGCGTCGAAAATGTGTTATTCCCTCCACGCAGCGTTTTCAAAAACGAAATATGCGTTCTGTATATTTGTCGAAGCCTGCTACCAGACTAAACTTCACGCAATAATCAGTTACAGGATACCCATTTCTTGAAAAGCGCCGATTGGTAGCTCTGCTTCTCTCAAACGCTTCAAACAAATCGTTGGGAGCAACCAACGGCTCAAAGGAGGACGCCCAGCCAGATCCCAAAGAGGACGGTCCCCCTCCGAGTTCTTTTATCAGGCGAGACCCCCGAGCGCTGTGGCCTACAAAGTCGATGAGATTGATTCCCCTTTGGCCGCCCTTTTCCGATACCTGCCTGCCTCTCTGCCAGCGCGTCTGCCCCTTCGTCGATGGAGGAGCGCCCTCGTCCCTTTTCTCCTGACGGGACTCTTTCTTCGAATTCGGCGAAGCGACCGGCGCTTTTCGCGTGGGCCCCTCAAAACGGCTGGACAAGTTTCGATCGAAGATCGGCGGACCGGAATCCAATCGCGAGCGCTTATTATGCGTGACCGTCAGCTCCCCTGTGCGGCAGCCGCCAGGCAGAAGCCGTTATGTTGTGTATAGGTTCTTCCGCATCAACTACTCCCGGGTTGTCCAGCTCCTTGATCGACGCGGAGGGATGCTCCCAGCGTTGGAGAGGCGCGAACGTTTTAATTTTTGTTTTTATCTAGCGACTGGAATAAGTTTTGGTCAGAAAGTGTGATTGAAGGTTTTACTAGGGTACGCAAGAACGATGATATCAAGAGTTGTCAAATAGACAGGTATCGATCAAAGTAAGCAGTCGCTTTGGCGTTAGCGCAATCCTCATAGGTGGGCGCCTTATAATGTTACAGAAAAGCAGTGAGGAATTATAACGAGCCTTTAGTTGCATAGTAATTTCTCATTTCCTTATTCGCTTCTGATTCTTAGTTATGAAAGAACGTTCAATAAATGTGTTTTTATTGCATGGTATTGACATTGACGTCTTGCACTGCAACTTCAAAGTCCTCTAAGCGCGCGTCATAGAATTTTTGAAATCATTTGCGCAAACCGTTTCTTATCACAAACCCTTCAATTGCATATGGCATAGCGACAGGGGCCCTTCTCCTACAAGCGCGTACTGCATACCCGTTGGCTATGTTTACCGCAAAGTCTTCTACCGCAGCAATAATTAACGTATTCTAAGTTTACATTGTGGGGATATAAATATTTATCCCTTTTTTCTGATTTCCTAGATGATGGTGACTTGTGCCGCATTGAGAGGTCGTATCCCTGCCGGCTGTTGCTTCGTCTGTGATAAATAAATCAAATAATGATAAAAATATCTACGTTTCCTTCTTTAATTGAACTATCGGGATTCCTATAGCTGTTGCGCACATGGTGGGTTAAATTAGGCCTCGGAAGTCACACGAGCAGTTATGAATGTGGGGATATAAAAGTACGCTCTCTTGTGCAAGAGGCTCAGAAGAAGTGCCACTAGCGCCTCCTTCAACTTGGACTGTTTGAATTTAGAGGACTCCTGAAATTACGCTCACTTTGAAGTGTTTTTGATAACAAGACAATACATAACAGTTCAGGTTTCTTTTCTTTTTTATTAATAGAGACCGATACAGTCACGTTCGATACGTATCTAAGTAAAACAACCATGGCAACCACGTGAACTGTGATATAGGCCTCTTCAGTTTTTGGAAATTCGGTCAGCAAGGGCAATAAAATGTCTCTCACCGCAAGTCTACCGGACTGTCGCAACAAGTGAACAAAAAAACAAGCATTGACAGTCAACAGACAAAAATAAAAATTTGGTACACCGAGTGGTTTTTAGCAATAGCTGTAGCTCACAAACATGTTCTGATTCCGCATACTGACGGTTAAGCGTGAAAACCATTTACTAGCAGTGCATCTGGCATGCCTGCGAACAGTGTTTGGTTGTTACTTATACACCTTAGCCAATGAACGGGGTGGCAGTGTTCGTTTTGAAACATTCATCGCTTGCGCGGTACCTTGTAAAGCGTTTTTTTTAGAAATGTAGGCCCCAAATTAAGCAGAGGAGTGCCCTCAATGTGTGTTACTTCAGTCTGTCAAACCACCAAAAATACAAGACCATCTTCAGAACGAAAGCCAGTTTCTACATATTCAGACGTGAAGGTGTCTACGTCGATTAACATGTATGCGAGTGTGTACAATCTGAGTACATCTTTTTTTATGCGTGCTACGTCTCTGCCTATCTTTCTGGCTGTGCGCTCGTGTTTGAGTGCCACTACACGCCTGAAACTACAACCCCGATAATTATATTTATTTCCCAGGGTCACGGCCAGTGGTGGAATTGTTCCCTGGGCGTTAATTTCTTATGGTTTGTGTTTGTAATCATCAGTGACTTAGTGAATCCTAATATCATATTCGCGTACAAGTTCTCAGATGGTTTCATCGTATCAGAACATAGACTACCTGTTTCTTTATTTGGCACTGGCTCCAGTTGTTGTTGCCATCAAGTGCAGAAAGGGAGTTTAGTTTCTTTCTCCAGCATATAGGCGCAAATGACAATATAATAGAAGAGCTAGACTCGAACAATCCAGATACGCCAGCTGTAATATCTTTATGTCGATGACACTCGTTGTCTTATGTTTTTTTAGTCGGCAGCTTATGTGTTCTAATTTTGAGGAGTACACGAGGCTGCATTTTGGTTCAAAAACAAGTGGAAAGCGAATGCATCCGATAGAAAAAAGATTCGAACGCAGGCGGTTAGTCAACGGTATACAAACATTTAAAAGAGTTTTCGCTTATGAACCAATCGTTGCCAAGAATATGCTCAGAACGAAACACGTACCTTTAGAGCAAATCCAGAACTAAACAAAAAAAAACAACATCGTTTTGTTGGTAAGTTTTTATGTAGCTGCTGCGCTGCTCTCCATACATGTACAGACGCAAGAAAATGAAGCCGTCCCTATTTCCGCCCAACCTCTTTGACATCGTTTACATAAGTCGCTTCCGGGGCCCGCAAAAGACGTCTCTAAATTATGCCATTACGAAGCCTAGAAACCTTTGATGCAAACGTGAGCACTGGCCAAGCCTATTGCTTTCTAGCTTTTGAAATAAAGAACAAAACCGGATCAAATAAAAACTAAGGTCTACATGGTTCCAATTTAGGAAAGAGCGCCATTTCCCGCTGCAGGGTCAGAGTATCAAGACTTCTTTCGGGTGTATGTTCCACTTATTTTCCTGCCTTATTTTCCAAACTCTTTCCGATGCAGTAGAACAGAAATTTTAAGAACATTTGGCGATCACGCTGTAACGGTTTGTGCCTAAGGGCACATTAAGAAAAATTATTAGCGTTCAGTATATTTGGCTAATTGATATTTATTTATAAATTTAAAGGTACGGTTTTAATTAGAAAATTGGTAGGCTGCATTGATAACTACTAAATGCATCGATATTACAATGATATAAGCACGCGCAACATTCTACGACTTACCGAAAAAAATTATAAATTTGGACGTGTTTACGGTTTTCTTATGAGAACGAATTTCCGCGCATTTTACGGTGTCTGTGTCTAAAGCCCGCAACGTGCGTGCGCTGCCACGCATCGCACGTAAAGGCGCTTCTTCACACTGGCACCGACGTCAAAAAAGCAAACCTCATGTGATAATCCGAAGGCTTTCTTTTCTAGTCTCTTTTATGTGCGTTGCGTGGCCGCGTACGTACTACCTTGTGCTTTTTGGCCACGGGGAGCGGGTTTGCTCACGCGGAGATGTGCTCGATAAGAAACAGAAACCCAGAAACGAGTCAAGATTCAAATTTAACACATGCCTTTAATATCAATATTAAACAATTCAATTACTAAAATTTATTCAGTACCCAATTATACTAAAAGCTAATAATTTTCCTGAATGGGCCCTTTGATACAGACCACTACGGCATCAACTATTTTTCTGTGCGTTGTAAAATTTTCACAGCAGCAATTTAGGAGTTTGGCCCGCATTTTCGGAAACACCTTGTATATGTATATGCATATGTATATGGATATGGATATATATAACTGAAGTTACATGGTAATTAACTCCATATACCCTTGACAGACCTTTTGAAAGCGCAAAAATACTGTCGAATAACTTTGACCTGGCTCCCTTCCCAGATGCATTCCGTTTCTCTGGTAACGTACAGTTCCTAAAGAAACGATTGCTGGTATGGTAAAAAAAAGGCAACTTGAATGCTTCAGATGTGAAGGATTCCAGATATCGCGGGCAGTTACCAGTACTACAACTCGAGCATGTCGGCAAACATCAGTCGCTCATGAACGCTTTTTGAGTCTTGACCCCCAATCCTCTTTCTCTAATGTTTCAATTTAATTCTAGTTTCTTTTCTTTTTTCTTTTTTTTTTTTTTGCTTTGAAGATGCAGTGATACAAAAAGAGCAAGAAATTTTTGAGTAAGGGTAAGTAACAAAACTTCTCTTGAGTATCTTGATAAACCTGGGGAGCCCAGACTGCGTCGTCCGTGCAGTTGCGTGCGTTATGATTTGATAGACATGATGGTTACGGGAAGCTTCGGGTGGTTTTGAAAGCGGTGAACACGCGACACACTCACTTGTCCCCGTGGTTTATCTTACATTTCGCTTATTGCGCATTGCGTTATATTGCCACGTGCTCTTTGACAAGCGCGCCCGGGGCCGAATGGATACCTTACTTGGTTATCACGCAAAGGGCCGAGGTTCAATGCCTGGACTCGGATGCACCTATTTGTTGTTTCTGTAAATGCCGTGTTGTGGTATATTCGAGAACCCTGTTGCTTGTTCTCGAGGTCCGAATCTTCTACGCACCGAACCATCTACTCCGATTGTTCCAAATGCCCATGCGAGTACACAAGGGCTCGGCGCGGTGACATGCAGTCAGTACGCCCCAGTGCTCGATCCCGCTGTTACGCCGCCATCGACCTTCTGCGACGCTAGCCTTTTTGTATTTTGTTTTGGGCACAAGTTCGCCCCATTAAACGTTTCAGTTTCCTTATTGTTTGTGTCGTCACTTCGTCATTCGTGACAATATTAATGGGCGTAAAGCTACTTCAATTCCAACATTGTAAGTAAAGTGTTTCACTGGTGCATCCTGCTAAAGAAAGACATTGAGTTCTTTGTCCCTAATAAATTTCATCAATATGAAGTGTACGAAGTCCGAACGTAAGTACATCGGGCGTCTTTGCGCGCCAACAGTTGTACAAACTGCAACTAACCTCATTCTCAATGATTTTTTTAATTTCTCACACGCAGAGTTATCCCTGCTTATCACATCCCGCGGGGATTACACCGATAAATTATATAAAAAGCAGCTGTTCAAAAAGAAGGTACTTCTCTAATATACCACATTAGAAAGGTTGCAAAGGTTGCTAAGGTTGAATCTTCATGCCTGCAGGGAGGAGCAAAATTAATTACAGAGCGTCGCGGCTGTCAGACAGGACAATATAAAGATTAATTGAGATATACGTCTTTAGTTAGAAACTTGAAAATACTAAAGTAAATATAGTATGCTGGACCGCTCTTATTGGCTAAAGCGTTACGACATTGCCAGTGCGATCGAAATCCGTGAAATGGGAAACGCCGAATGAGCTTCCATTCCCTTCTCGTGGAGGGCACAAGAAAAAAATGGAGAGTTTCGTGAGATAAAGTAACACAGATAATAAATAAGTTAAAAAGAAAGAAGAGGACTGCGGGGCTGCGTCCAAAAGAAACCTTTTTGGCTGGTTAAGTGGTGACTTTTGATCTAATAAATACGCGGTTAAAAGGGTTTATATCTGGGTTGGGCGTCGATTACAAATTTATACTGATTAATGTCACTTCAAATAATTAATTAATCCTTTTGTCGGCGGCATTGATCTTGAGAAATAATATCTAAAGAGCGTCAAAGACACAAATTCGTTTTGTGCTTTACTATTTTGTCCTTTGTCTTTTGATGTCGGATTGTGCAGCCTCATTTAAAACTTGACGTTGTATCGCACAAAGAAACAGAAGAAAACCATTTAAAAAATATTTATATATATTTATTTTATATTTTATACCTGATAACCACTCTAGACTATAATCATGGGGAATGCTAAAATGGCTTACTGTGGAATAAACTAGTGCTACCTCGTAAACAGCATAATTGTGTAGAACAGCAAGCATTAAGCTCCCCGAAATGTCAAACTCACAGCTCTACCGAAATGTAGCTCTACCAAAATGTCAAGCTCCCGAAATGTCAAACTCACAGCTCTACCGATTAACCCTTGAAAAACAAATATTGCGATTAATGCATTAGTCGATTTGTCAGGAGGTTCATCCTTCAATTGCCCACCAAAAGTTTATTTAGGTGCTCACTGAACTGTTAAACTATTGGGACATTATACGTATACCGTTTTTCTTTTTTTTTTGCATAGCACCGTTTTGGAAACTCTTATACGTTAGCGAAAAAAGCCATGCAGGGTAAGTTCCTTTTTGGAAGACATTTTATACATTTATCTGTACGGCACACAGTCAAAACTTCAAAGTTACAGAGCAGAGTAAAACAGACATTTTATACATTTATCTGTACGGCACACAGTCATAACTTCAAAGTTACAGAGTAGAGTAAAACAAAAAATGTATTCACCTATTTACTGATATCGAGTTGCCAAGCACTAAGCATTTTTGAATTGCCCAAAATACTAGAGAAAAAAACAAATGACGTGAATTTTGAAGAGCTTGTCGGCTTGCACGGGAAGACGTGCAATTACGAGTCAATTTGTCGATTTTATTAATGTTTTCCGCCCAAAGACTACGAAACACCCTAGAGGCTGGGATAGAACGCATCACTTCACTGACTGTCGTCTGATGTTAAAATTTCAGAATTTCCCTGTATTTAATTCGTAACTGATAAGCGAGTTTCCAACATTCTGAACAAAAAAATGTGTTTTTTTATTTAATAGTAGACGCCAAATCATGCTCACCAATTTAATAGTCAATAATAGTCATTAATAAGTCATTAATAATGCATTAATAAGTCATTTCCCAATTTCAAAATTTTGGACGATTGAATAAGGCAACTGTAAGTTCTGAATCTCTGGCATATCGGAAACCGCTAGCACTACACTTAAACGCAACCTGAGGTTTCGCCAATGCGTAGTTTATCTTTATTTTCTTTGCAAGCAAATAACTTTTTTTAACTCGCTAAATTTTATTATTTGTGCGCAGTGCGGTTTAGGGCAGGTACCGAGCCGGCTGGTCAATGTACGTTTTGTTTAAACGAGCGGTCACCCAAGTAAGCCACTCTTTAGTGCCAATATATTTTGTTATTGCCAATCAATCTTGCACAAAACTGTTATGATGAGTAGAAACTGAAGGCTAATCTAGTTGCCACTAACAGAGCACCACTTCCAAGTAAGAATAACAATACTCCTGACATAGTAAATTTTTTTTACTAAACCTCGCCAGCTCAAAGCGACGTAACTTCTCAAAATTATAATCTTTAGCACACCACTACACACTAACATGTTGGAAGGAAAAAAAAACTTTGACAAAATCTTCAGTTTTTGTTAGAACTTCAAGATACTTACGCTCTTTACTGATCCTCACAAAATTGTCTAAAAACAAAGTTTACAAAAATATTTATCTTTTTTTTTGCTTCTTCGCTTCAAAACAGTGGCTCCAGTATAAAGACAACTATTTTAAAAGTAAATAAAAGGCTCGGAACTCACTTTTACTTTAGCTGAGGAGATCGTAAGAAGTTTAGGTTTTTCTATTTGTTATAGGAAATGGTTTACACTCTAATCTCCAGGGATTTTTGTATGTTCTTAAACGTCCCAGCCAAATAAAAGCCATCTTTGGAAACATGTATTAGCGTGTTTTTTTTGTGTGTGTGTGTTCCCATTATGTCGTTTTAATCTGACTTTTTAAAATGGCGGCTCGAGAAAGGCTACAACTCCAATTCATTACTATAGATTTTGTTTTTCAACTCTGAGGCACTGTTCTTACGGAGGTACGTACGTTATATTGGGAATCTTGTTTTCACGACATTCTACGGAACCATTTTTAATATACTGTATAACGCTGTAGACGGATTATAAATGGAACATCTAAGCTCTTTCAAATAGGACGGTCGTAAGCATTTCAGAGATTGGGTTTTATTGATCGTAGCTTCCCTCTTAGAACGAGGATTTGAAGCTGGTTTTTTGCTGTTGTTGAGGCTTGATAAAGTCTAGGTACGTCAGGTCATTTAAAAAAGAGATTTTAAAAGAGCTGAGATTCAGATATTTGAAGAAAACATAAATACCTGAATCTCAGGCTCAGTATTTTTTTTCCTGAGCAGCTTTACGGTTAGGTTTTTTAAACAAAGTAATAAAAACAGCCTATCAGATACTACAAAAACAAATCTGGTCCAAAGGGAACTCAGTCGGCCATCAGGAAGACAGACTCCAACATGCTTCGACGTAATCGAGGACTTTATGCAAGGAAGCGGCCTCTCTCCGTCAGCGGAAAATACTGCATACGTGACTGTCGTCAACAAACAAAATAACTAACTAGCGGGTTAAATATCTGGTCTCCCTCACCCTCCAGGAGATGTCGATACGAGACTAACGGTCTGTTCGGGTTCTCGGGCTAGTGATTGAGGAGGATCGCGGAGCTTCCTCCTTGTTCGACCAGCTATGCAGGACGTGGAAGAACACATTGAACGTTGATCCGACGGGTGCCTTTACAGTCACGGGGAGTGGAAGAGCGTACCTTTCGATCGTTGCTGAACACAGTTCTGGTTTCGATGGCAACATATGGGTAATGTTCCGGTTCAAGAGCCGGCGTGGTTCCGGCTGCTCCTCGCGCAGTGTAACGAGTGGGCGTTCAAAAATTAAAAACTGCTTTATTCACATGTATTCAAAAGAAAGCATTCAACCCGTAAAAAACTAAAATTGTTTGGAGCAGAACTCGGCACTCGAGTCTGTGTTCACATGGTTTCATGCGAGCATTCTTCGACCGCAATAAGTTGGCAGAGGCTAGAGGTAAATTGTAACATATTTAGAGAAAAACTTTGGTGACAACACACTCCCCATCTGATATCGCCAAATATCACCATTAGGCAATAAACAAGAACGACACATTTCGAAACTTGAAACACAAAAGGGCAACATTTCGAAATGCGAATATAGTTTTGCATCATTATTCCCAAGGAATGAGAAGTACAGTTTCTGTAACAAGCCGTAGACAAAATTTCACCACTCCTTGAGTTGCCGTCTTGACTTGGACCTTTCCCACCTATCCGTTCGCACTGGAGACGGTTTTCTAGATCACTTCCATGGGTCACTCATTGCGGTGAACTGCTCGTTCTTAAAAAGTATGATGTCGCCTGTCTACTGTCCTTGCCACTGTCCTTGCTACTAGACTGACATCTGCAACGACCCTCAGAGAGTCGCTAGTATCTCGCGTCGCCAACGGCACCAGGAGTCCTCTAACCATAGAACTTGACGCCAGTGATGCTTGTGAGGGTCTTTGACGGGAAACTCGCAGGTGGGCGATGCGTTCCCACCGATGTTTTCAGTGAGGAGTATTGCTGGAGAGAAGGTATCTCAGCATTCCAGACCTGCTGAAACAGGAACTGGTGGTCTTGAGTTTATAATCGCTGAGAACTCCGCCAAGAATGTCACCTGAACCTCGCGATTCAGACGGTTGGGGCTGTTCTACAGTAGCATGGAATCCCGGAGACGAGCGATTGCTGTCATCCGCCCCCAAGAACCAATCATGTGGGAGGAGTGAGGAGGATTGAACACCCAACCACAGCTCTGGTACAAGAGAAATGTTTTAACCTTGCTGGTGTCGAAGCTCTGAACACGCATTGACGAAGTTGGTCTCACATTCCGATCGCAGATGCTTCGCAGGTCCTCTGATGGAGAAACACCTTCTCAAAGCGTCGATGTAACTTGAAATGTTCATTGACTCTATGACTTTAATATGCACTGCCAGATTGCTGATACATACCGGTTGACATTACTGCCCAGATTTTGCCGTTGACTCCTACCCTCGTGCGACGAAAAGTCACTGTCCATGGTCTGAAGACGTTGAGTCCTTTATAAGTGAACCCAGGTTCCATGCTAAGTCGATCTGCGGGAAGATCTGCCATCTCTGGTAACACTTTTGTTCTCACAACGTTTAACGCGTGACACTCCCAGGTATGAACGAAGTGATGCGGGGTTTAGCCCCGAGCGCAGAATACCGTTCCTCAGATTGCTCATCGATGAAGTGATGACCTTGATGATTGATCTGCTCGTTGTAGTTCCACAGGAGCAGCGCGGCGATGTTGTGTTGGCAAGGCATGACAAGAGGTTTACGCTCCTTTTGGTTCCCCCTTAGCCCTGTCAAGGAGGTCCATCAATCCTCAGCAATCACTCGTCGGCGATATATGGAGTTTCCAAAGCGGGCTGTATTTTTAGATAGTCCTCTTCTGTATCAAGCACGTGTGTTCCTCCGTGTATTCTTCCAGCTGAACCAAACGAACAATAAGCTTCTTCGCTTGATTTAAATTGTTTACAGGTAATTAGCCTGTCCAAGAGGAAGTGTTATTTAAACAAGTCGGCTCCGCATGAAATGGCCGCGAAAACTTGTCAGCCGTACGTATGAGATTTGCCACCGCACGCGTCAGCCTAGTCGAGCTCAAAAAGCCACCAAAACTATCGGCTCCACGTCCTTTCGTAGTGCCACTGGTGTCTAAGACGCTCACTTGGGGACTGATGTCGATATCAGTATCTGAATCTAAGAGTTCAAACTCGTTGTGTCGGACAGTCGAAGTCTCTTCCCGGCGACTGAGGAACTCTGGGCCAGTCAGCAAAATTGACACTCGTCAGACGGGCTGCAGGAATTAATCTGGTCCCGAAATCGGCAGGATTTGTGTCATGTCGATACGTAGTGTCATTGACCTGAACGTGTTGACCTCCAGATGCGTTCCACCGTCTAACTGACGTACGCGTAAATTACCGTTGCTTAGTTGTGTAAGCAGCTGAGGACTATTTCGCTGTCCATGTACAGGTTCACAGCATCCAGGTGCATGTCCAACTAGCGTTCTACGAGCTCTGCGAGTTTGACTTCAAGCACTGCGTTGCACAGTTGAAGCCTCAAAATGCTGTACTGGGGACGTGGTGCCAGCTTGGCTTTGAAGAAAGGGAACCCCACGTGACATGCGTCCTTCGAATCTGTGACTCTCAGATAGGCCACAGCTGCGACGATTTCGGTCGATGTATCTGAAAAGATTCGCATTTATTTTTACCGAGCCGTGGTCAGTGAAACAAAGGTATAGGTGTGAACTATCTTAAGCTGCTCAAAGGCTTGCATGCAGGAGTTCCTTCCAGTCTTGCCATTCCTTCCTTTTGTCAGCAGAGAGTGGGTTGTCCCAATCATAAATTTCTGTGAAGAGTTCTTCCATGAGGAACTTTCCCCAAATGGTAACTGGAGCCACAAATCCCAACGGGTCGTATAGTCTGTTCACCACTGACAAGACGCCGCGTTGGGTGCGTAAGCTTCTTTGAACTGGAATCTGAAAAGGGGGGGATTTGCTTCAAGCCCCCAAAAATTCTAAGTCTACTGTGGATCGGTCGAGCGTCATGACACAGGTCAAGATCTTTTAGATCCTTTACGCGATCCTCGTTGGGGAATACGTCCACCACCTTCGGTATGTTGGTGGCTATCTTGTGAAACCTAACGTCGCCAGAATTAGTTGCGTTCGTTTAAGTAGATCGATGGCAAGGAATTCACTTCATCGTCGCCGCAGACGAATCCCTGCGTCCTTTCCATATTGATTCTATCCTTCCTGTGCTGTTTTCCGGAGTCCGAATGTAGCAACAAACCGACTGTAACTGAAGATATGAACCTTCACCCGATACTCCAAGACCTAGTCATGAATGTCATTGTTGGGGAACCACGAAAATCTCAGATAGTTTCGGTAATTTTCCACACCAGAAAGCAGTAAAAGGTCTGTTGAATGTCTGCTGAAACAAATCATCACACCGATCAAGCTGTTCGTCAAGTTCGGTTCGGTCAGCAGGACACTGTTCAGAGAAGTGCCGTTGAACTGTGCACTAGATTTGAATACGACCCTGATTTCGCCTGGTTTCCGAGGGTGGCACACACCTAAGATGTGAAGGTACCCATATTCTTCTCGCTCTTGAAGCTGCGGAGCTTCTTCTGCATGGCCAATTGTGACCATCTTCTCAATAAAGGTCACGAAATGTTTTCTCATCGGTGCTTTCTTCTGCAGAGTGCGCTGCAGGGATGCGAGACAAGACTGAACACGTTCCTTGTTGTAAGGGAAGCCGGTGTCTTGGAATGCGAAAGGGAGAGAGGGCCGCCCAGCTATACTACTCGTATTTAAGAACTTCGCTGTCCTCAATGGAAAAAGCTCGTTGGTTGTATTCTCTTGTCGTCTGAAACAACGTGTCTACCGTTTCATCTACACATTTCTTGAACAAGCGAGTCTTGAAAAGGTGGTGGATGCTGTGGTAGTTCTGGGGGTCCTGTGAATATCTCGCCAACATCTAAATGACTGCGACAGAAATAGTCGGCACACTTAATCTCGGATTTCAAGTCGCCTCTTGCAAGGTGATTTTTAGAGCAACAACACCTCAATCAGATCCGAAACTATTTAAGAAGAGACTTCCGCCCATCCAGCGGTTTCTCTCTGAACCCTGAACATTTTCATATAGGGTGAAACTTCTTGTCAAGGCGACACTATTTGCTAGAGTATACCGTCTTTGTGGTCGTAGATGACGCAGTCTGTTTAACAGCTTCTAAAGTCACGTCGCTTGCTTGGATTGAGACGGGCGTATTCTAGAAGCCTCCTCTTGTTGCCGGTTTCTCATTCTTTCAGGACTTAAGAAAAGCGCTTCCCGTTGTGCCGAACAAAACACTTGGGTCGATCGTTCTTCATATTGGCTTGGTCACGGACAAACTTCGAGAAGAATAAAAATGGGGGAAATGCGACGTTGTGATCTTTCTTGTACCTCGAGTCTTTTAATATCCCCATCAGTGTGGCCACTTTCCACAATCGGGTTCACCCCTCTGGCCGTGTAGAGGTAGCTTAGTTACTCTAAGTAGGGACCAGCCGTTTGCGGCCTCCCGTTCCAGAAGCCGGTGTCCCAGTCCCTGTAACTTGTGGTTGTCCTTGTCAGACAGCTTATGGAAACTTCCAAATTTTCTTGAAAAATGCTTCTTTAATTACTTCCGTTCGGCCATAGC
>JAZHYW010010580.1:0-27306 GCA_037355805.1 Ixodes ricinus | reverse complement strand
CATGGGTTGCACATGACGTCATATCCTTCCTCCTTTCTGGTGGCCAAAACCTGCTATTATACTTCGTTTCACCTTATGTGCGAGCGAAGGCAAAGCTGGAAGCGCGGGCACGAAAGCTCCGTGCCTTCAGGCTCTGCTCGAGCGCGCGAGCTGGGCAGAAACGCAAAAAGCGCTGGTCTCGCGCTTCTAGCTTTGGCTTCGCTCGCAGATAAAGTGAAACGAAGTATAATGAAGCTGTGCTCACTCGTTTCCGCTTGCTCGCGACGCTCGTGTACTGCTCGTAGAATATGCACAGTAAAGGCTACGCTCGAGGAAGTTCGGCCACCAGAAAGGAGGACCAAATTACGTCAGTGCAACCTATGTATAGCTTGTAGTGTCCACACCCCCAAACACGCACGCACGCAGGCACACTCACGCACACACACAACCATTTACCTTTGCATTTCTGGTGGCATTCTTTCAGGACCTCATGTACATAAGGCCTCCTGCGCTGAAGCTTTGAAGAAACTGTAGCGCCCTCGTTTTGGGTAGTACAAGCTCATCTGATTGAGCCTCGCGCTACTTATGGCACGTTGGTTGAGCTTTTTTATTCTGCCTGGTGCTGAAAAACGAAAAAACATATTTGGACGCCAGAAATCGGCCAGACTCAACGCCGCAAGACAATCAAAAGTGCCAAACTCATGGCACCACCGCTAGAGTACGCGTCACTTATCTCTGGGTGGTGACGTCAAAACACCTGTGGCGCGATGCTTTAATTTTGGCCGGCGTTGAGTCGACTCGGTCGACGCAACGCTAAACGTTGCGTCGACCCAAAACGTCATATCCGGTTTTTCACAACGCATGGGTCGCAAAGCTTTTACGTACTATATTGCTAATAAACTATTTTAATGTCAATATATTATTAACTCATTACAAATCCATTAGTTGTTCAACAAAAAAATATTGTTACTCTGATGTCATATCCGGCTTTAGATTAATTTAAAATACAAATGGGTCGCTTGTGTTATACACTTGCACTTGTTTGAAATTTGTTTTAATTATTCTTTATTAGAATAGTAAAGCAAACCCATGCCATCCATGACATGGGCCAAAAATCGCTGCCACCTCGCGCTCCGGTTCAAGAGTACGCACACATGTTTACAAATGGCGGCACTATGGTAAGTCAGCTGACGGGACTATCCGGTTATATAGAGAATTTCATGTAGTTCTTTGCAAATTAGTGTATCAGGGAGCCCATGTATGGATCTTGATAATATAGCCAAGTCCTCATAACCTTTGCGATCCTAACTGTCGCTGCTAACCAGAGCAGCACGGACCCCAGCGCGTTCTCCCCGCACGCCGAAAACCGCTGGGCCACAAGCATGCAGGATCACGCTGGACGCTCACGCGATGCCAGAAAATCACTGAAGGTGGAATCCTCGCCGGCCTCGCGCCGAAATCAATGTGTACCCCATGCCTGCGAGCGAGCTTAGAAACACAAATACGAGAATATTGTCTTGAGCAGCGTTTACACTGCACGAGAGCGCTTGCACAGCAGGCCACCTCGGAGTGTAGAGCTTTTCGTTGCCTTGGCCTCTCCTTCCGTCGTCCTTGCATACCTCACGACGATAACAATGTCTTGCCTAAACGTACCAGTGGTACGATCTCGGGAAGAACAGACCCCTTTACCGAAGCCCAGTTACACGAGTATCCCAGCGGTTTCTGGGAAGAAGAGCCAGGGGGACATTCCCCTGCCCCCTCATCCCAGAAATATATGTGTGCTACATTAATAAGAGTGAGTACCGAGTTACTTCTTTTGTGTTCCCCTTGTCCTCTTTTTTTTTTTCTTCTTCTTTTGTGTGTTATGTTTTTTAAAGGGAGAATGTATAAGTGTAAAATGCTTGGCATTGATTTTCCGAAGCAAATGTAGATGTGATGGATGCCTCGAGAAGAACTAAGGATTAATTTGCACCACTTCACTTCGATTTTCTTTTCACATGTTTGAAAGACCTCTACTACACACTAAGTAAAGCAACTGATAGACTAAGCTGCACATTTTGCCTCTTTAGTTCCCTATCTGATAATGCTGGCCTTGAAGGTGCACTTATGTAAGCATTGACAATGTTTTCATCTGTGTTGTACCCTAGAACCCAGCATGCTTACACTGAGCATACAAAAAAAAAAAAATAATAATTGGGAGGGCAGCTATTATACTGCTGGCAACAACTGTAATCAGCCTTACTGAGAGCAACGTGGTTGTTTATTTCTTTATTTTGTATTACCCTGTCAAGGTATTACAGTTGGAAAAGTACAAGTTTGAAAAAAAAAGAAAATACTTCTTTTACCTGCACCAGAAGACTGCACCAGAAGACTTGAAATGCAAATTTGCAGGAATAATCTTTTCATGGCACCAAACAGATGATAACCACTGGGGGACCAGTCAGGCCATACGCATGCACGACCAGGGGCGGATTTAGAGGGGGCTCCGGATGTCCTGACCCCCTCTTGATTTCTACATGTGTAATTTTTAGGGCGTGAAACGAGGGAGAGGGGGAGGGGTTCCTAAACAAATGGTACACTGACCAACACCTGACCCCCCCCTTAGGAAATTCCTGCATCCCCCCTGTGCACGACCAAATGTCCGACTGGTCCTACGACATACCAGAGAGATAGTCAAACCTCATCGGGTGCCACCCACTCGCTGCATAGTGTGCATTCACGTGAGTCTCTGATTACCAGTGTCTGATCAGGTTCAGCAGTCTTTTTGGCACGTCAAACAACCAGTCGGATGTTGGGTCGTGTATGGCCTGGCCGGGCCCCAGTGTTTATCACATAAAATGTGGCATTTCGCAGTCATTAATATGCGGAAAGCAGCTGTCCAAACGTAAATGTAAAACACTCCCCCCCCCCACAAAAAAAAAGTCAATGCTTTTTTTTTTAGTAAACGACTCTGACAACCGATATGACTGCAATATGCAAAAGTTCGACAAATGACGAGAAAAAAACTTTCAGCCTTTCTACTGTGGTGAAGAAGGAAGACCAGCGGAGCTGTACAATGGAAAGTAACGGCCGGCCGCAAATCGGCAAGCCAAAGTGGAAAGGCTGCCGCCATCTATGAGCGACGGCGGCAACCAGATACGTGGCTTGCCGCCATCGCTCATAGATGGCGGTAGGTGTCCAGAGTTCGGTGTCTTCATTTCTTTGTGGGGGACACGATCCTGGGGAAACCAGCCCTTAACAGCTCCGCTGTAAAAGTGGTTCCAGCAGGGCATAGAGAAGCTGCCACACAAGTGATGCAAGGGCATTCGGCTCCTGTGGGAGTCTGTCAAGGTGGACATGCGTGCCTACATCTAGGTGACCGGTATCTGCAGCAGAAAACAAAATTGTGAATCCAAATAGTACGCTTCTGGTAATTGGCTCTAGATCACGTGGCCACTTGTTCTGTCTGCGAGTTGGGCTGAACGCTGCTCGTTTTTCTGAAACATTTTCCGCAACTGCCATTACATGAAGAGAAAAAAGTGGGGCTAGGCGTCGATTAAAAATTTTAACCCGATTAATTGACACCCTTTATTCAATTAATTAATTGGTCTCGTTCATAACTCAAAATTATATATATATATTTTTTTTTGGCCTTTGCTGAATATGTGACAAACGGCGCAATCTACAATTTTAATTATAAATCAACGTTGATACGTAGTTCAGTACACTTCAAAGACACTCACACTCGCAGATTATTACTTCAGCTGCATGAGGCACGGAAGTTTGTTGATATTCTCCGGCAACAGCGGCCAGCTTTGATTGTTCACAGTAGTCTCTGCTGCGCTAAACGGACACTCGCATGGCATTGAAGTGGCCGGGACACGTGTAAACTTCTGCACTTGTCTGGATTTAGAAGTCTCGCCTTTACAGTTTACTTTAGTTTAAAATTTCACCGAAGATATGCCCTTCATATAGGTGTACTCATCCACATCTGCATGGTGAAAGCATTTAATTTTTATTTTTGGTCTGTCAAAATTTTACCAATTAACCGGTTAAAAAAATGAATCGTGATTAAAGCATTAAGTCGTAGGTTAATCGACCAATTGCCCAGCCCTAGGAAAAACCAATGTGTGTTTCATATAAATTATGAACATTAAATAATAAGTTACAAACATACAAAGAGGAGGGAAAAGAGTGTGAAGGTATGTCACTGGGGACAGTGCCTCTTCTGACCGAGACATGTGCCCCTCCATGCAAGGCTCCGTTTTCCAACAATTACTTCACAGCAGAGTTTTAGTTTATCCCCATGTAACAATCTAACCGACTACCTCCCGAAATAAGGAAAATCTTACAATAATTGGCAGTTGGGCTGCAACTCTGTACACTGAAGCCACCTGAGCAGGTTTCATCATAGGCCAGCATGCTATCTCAATCTCACCAGGGCAGTAAGTAAACAGGAACTGAAGACAGACTCAGATATGCAAAAAAGAGTAGTCAAGAAGATTTTGACCAGCGTGTTGGAACAGATATGTAGCAGTAAGAAAGCACAAAACGAGCAGAAAAACGAAACAGACATGTACAAGCTTTCAGTTTACAACAACATATATTTGTTGCCAACGAACTCTGCACCAACAAACGTCGGTGGGAGAGGGGGAGGGAGCGGGAGGGAGAAGAAAAGGAAAGGGGGAGAAGGGTGCACGAGGGAAGAGAAGGAGAAGGGAAGGTAGCATTTTCAGCATACGGAGCATTGTAAAATCTGTACACTGGTTTTACAATGAGGCAGAACATGTACTAATCTCTGCTATGGAAATAAAAATATTGCACCACAATATCATGACAATTGTGCAAAGCCAAAGTGACTGTTTATTTTGTCTTCTACATCCACAGCCATTTCTTTCCACTAAAGGGTCTCGACAACTAAGGTCTTCCTGCATCTTGCACATGTTCTCGGTAGACTACAGCTTATTAAAATGCTGCAGTCTACCGACAAAAATTGTATTCATGCTATCACTCAATCAATCAATCATGGTTTTATTGCGTGTTTCCAGGCAACTCTTAGGCCTAAATAGGGGTACCCTCACCCCATCCAATAAAAAGAAAACCAACATTGTCACATCCTAATTAGCATACATAAGACTTCTTTTTTCTTTTTCCATTGAAAAAGGAGCAGAGAAGTCAAGGTATGTACTGTCACATTTATTATATGCCTGCTGAATCCTATACAAAGGAGTGTTACAATGCAAATTACAAGAATGAAAAGGTGCCCTAAGCCTGGTTTGACATTAAGGAACATTGAATAAAATCTTACTACCGTAAAATACCGGGCAAGCGTCCACTCAAAATTTAGAGATAATCGCGAAAAATTGGGGGATGGGCGCTTGTCCGGTCATCAATTTTACATATAAATGTACCGTGCATATTTTTTCATATCTTAGAAATTTGGATATGGCCGCTTAATGTGGAATAGGCGGATGCGCAGTATTCTACGGTAAGTAGAAATAAGAGACAATTACAGCATTAATCAATTTGTAAAGAAACACCATATCACAAACTAATCACCTTATGGAAAGAGGCAAAAGTTACCAAAAGGTGTGAATAACCATAATAAAATTATCCAATATGGCAATCATACATGGGCCTGACAAATCGTCACTGGACATATTCCAACTTAAAGGGGCCCTGCAATCATATTCAAACATCTACCTTTTTTGCGGTTTTCACGTCTCTTGGGGTTCGGGCAAGCCAGCGGGCACGGAGAGAGTAACTAAATATCAATGCATAATATTTTAACCAGACGACGCGGAAACCTCCTTCACTTACAGGAGCGACCCGCGGTGCCGAAAGCGCGCGATATGTGACGACATCAAGAAGTCTTTGGTTCTGGCCTTACTACTGGTCAGAGCTGCTAAAAGCTTTTTTATTAGTCGAAATACAAAATATAAGTGGCGCAAACCGTTTCAATTATTTATGAAAGTAGTTTTTGTTCAGTATTTTAGATCAGAAAAGAAACAAATGCAGTTTATAAAGTATGAAAACAAGAAATGACCTGTCGACATACCCGCCACCCAGCGGTGGAGAAGGCGGCACATACTAGAAAGGGGTAGTGGGATGAGGCACCAACGAGCGGCGAGCGTAGAAAGTTCCCGGGTGTACGCGGCAGGGCTGCGGTCGCATGGGCTCGAAGATCCGACCGGTTCCGAGCGTTCCGAAGGCCTTCGGTGAGCAGGTGTGGCTTGCGGTTTGGCAGTTTGGTAGCGCGAAGTGGCTCCCGTTCTGAACTGATCTTTACCCCGTGTTTGCTGTCATTTGTGGCCAACGAAGTGTCATGCCGAATTAGTGTTTAATCGCGCAACAAATGCAATGCGATCCGCCCTGGCCGCTCGCTTCATCCAGCCTATCCAGCACATGCTTTAGTGGCGCCCTCTCGAGTTGTCGACACGGAGTGCAGCAGCCGTAAGCGCCCGCTGAGCTCACTACCCCTCCTCTAGTTCACGGCCACTCAAGCCAGGACCAAGGACGTCATGAGGGAGGTTATTTTTCGCTTGTTTTTGTAATTTTAATTTGCCGATAACTTTTAAAATGTAGCAAAATTCGAGAAAAGTTGTTTTAAAAAACTACGTTCAGTGCGCTCAGGTTCGGTACAAATTAAAAACCAATCAAAAAGTTGTTGCAGGGCTCCTTTAAGCGTTTGACTTACACTTATCGAATTCCAAACAATATTTCCAAATTCCATCCTTGGCAAAACTAACGCGCAAAAAAGCTGAATACAAGAATAACTTGAATTGTCATGTGATATGAGATTACGCCCAACAGACATAGGGAATCATTGAAGATTTTTTCAATGTGAGCAATGAAAAACTGGCAAGAATTAACGAACATTCTAAGATCACAAGATCACTTTTGCGGCAGGGGCCGCAAAAGGCCCGCTGGGCATTTTGCAGCCCCCACCGCTTTCTGTTTGGGCCAACCCCATGACTGGGCGAGCCCTAGTCTACTGTGCCTCGGCACGCTTCGCCTCCTGGCTGTTAGCCATGGGTGCTCTTCCGCTTTATTAGGCATTGAGCCGTCTTAGCCTCAGTCAAGACATATGTGCTCGGTCATCCAAAATTGCAATACTACCTCCTTGATTTAGGAAGCTCTTTGACCAAGTCGCACCTGCCTCTTCAGATCAGACGCCGTAATTTGCCCGAAGCAGGTTTTTCTTTTTTGAATGTGGTAAGTTTTTTCGTTGATATTTTCACTCCAAACTTGCACCACCTAGTCGCCCCCTGTAGCGAATCGCAGCACACAACGTTGGGAAACTGATTTTTTCGGACAGTCTAAAATGGGTTAGAATATGGTCTTAGATATACTCTAAGACCATATTCTAATGGGCTGACTGCTACTCAGTACTTTAATTACCTTTTTCTCCTGAAGCACTTTTCCGCTGCAGTGCTCAAAGTCGCACTTGTTAACATAGTCAAACCTGAGACACACAAGGGGGAAGGTGGCACGTAAAAAGGACACGCACATATACACACACCGTCTCTGCCCTTCTGTGGACGTTACAAACGTGGTGCTGATTTCGTATGTTTGCTGGTATACCGGCATTTGCAGAAACCACGTTCGGCGAGGGGAGAGCGGGGTGCATCAAAGATCTGTGGGAAAAACCACGAGCAATGGGGTGTACGAATAGTGGTTCAAAGCTCATAGGGCTGCGTAATTCCTAACCTTCACAGTGCGAAGGAAACGCACGAGATACCAGTTCTGTTTGCCGTGTTGAAGCTATATGAATTACGGTGCGCTATTCGGTACTAACTTCACAAGTGCTCACACTTCACAACGAAGTCTTCGAACGAGTTGGTTGCTGCATGCCGGCAGCATATTCAAATCATGATAGCGGTGATGACACTGACCTGCCTGTCCTGCAATGTTCCGCAATGTCCCGCTCTCGCTGATCCCGCCGAGGCTGTGCTAGAGTGACATTGAAAAACCAGTAACACGGTTCCACTTTGAGACGTTGCATCCGGTGCCCCTGCTGTCATTTCTGATTAAAGTTTGGAAACTACCATAGGGCCTGCTTTAAAAAAGTGGCTCCGATCCGTACTCGAGAACCGAGCTAAAGGCGATCGCAACGCCGCCATTTCTCCCACAGCGTCCACTCCGGGAACTGCACAGCTGCACGTCAAGTCGGGCCAGGGCCGGTGGCGCCATCTCGCAGGGCCATCTCTCAGCAGCTATGTACAGCAAATTTCATGTTTCAACTCGTCGCTAAAGGGTGGCGCTGTTATCGTATTTAGCTCGGTCTCAGTGCACGCCAGCGGCCCAGGTTTCAGGAGTGAGTTTCCCAACTGAGGGTTTTAGTAACATTTGTGACTCAGTTTCGGCCATCTTGAAATTGCTTCAAGCAACGCATAGTTGCTTCAGACTACCGCTAGAGCTCAAGTGGGCGCTGGAAGCGCCAGCGTGCCACGCTATCAAAGCGAACGTAGCGGCGTAGCTTCCCCAGGGGCACAAAACAAAACAAATTAGTCGTTAGTTGTTTATACTGCAGGAGTTCAGTCTGCCAGGACATGGCAACATTGTTACCCGCTGTAGTTATAAGCAATTTAGTCAGTGCAGTACAACTGCTAGCTTGGGGTCGTTAACGTGGACTACGCAGTAGTGATACACGACCGCATGCCGGTACGATGCTCATCCAGATCGCAACGGGCAGGGGTGGGGATTGAGCCCAGGGATCCCTGGGTTCTGCAGCGCGAGCTTTCGCTCCACGTGCTCCGAGCTGGTGTGTGCTAGCCCACTCGGCCACCGATCCCCCCCCCCCCTTCCCCAGAAGCACACCGTGCCCTAACCGTTCCCTGACTGCGCCCAGGAGCAAGGGAAAAGAAGAGGACGCGGACAAACACAAACCTTCAAACATAGCTGTCAAAGCTACTTGCGCGAGCGTGTGACTGTGTGTCTCCTTTGCACAAGGTCGTGCTAATAAGACGCAAGACGAAGCCACGTGGCCACATGTCTTCTTGCAGCAGTGCTAGGAGTGCGGGACTGCAGCACTGGAAACTATATTTTGTGCTACGTTGTCAAAGCTAGCTTAGCTTCCGCAGTGCTCCAACTCCATCACAGATAGTTGCGCGAGCGCATGCAAATGAAGCGCAATAGACAAAGCCACGTGCTCTCGCAGCAGTGCGGGACTGCTGCACAGTGAAAGCTACGCTAGCTTTGACAATTAATGTACCACAAGAACAGATAACGTAGAACAAGTTTATGCCACAAGTGCATGAGGCTAGTTCAGCCTGTCCAGTGACTTCAGCTCAGCCGAATTATTTTGTTTACACGTAAAATCGCGCACAAAAGACACTTTCCGAAACCACGCTCGCATTCGTGCTGATTTGTCAGCGCTGGCGATGTTATTTATATAACCCAGCACACGTGTGTTTGTTGCCTTGGTAAGCATGGACACGAACACTGAGAATAGCACCGCAGCATTTTATTGCTTACAAAACCTCAACACGTGCATGTTCGCCGCGTTGGAAACTGCAAAGCACGTGTCATAGGTCTTTTTGAGATTGAGTACATACTGTGTAGTTTGTAAACAGATCTGACCGCCGCCGCCATGTACCTATGTAGAATACGTATTCTACTACAACACTGTAATGTACCAATTCTTGCATGATGAAGTATGTGCCAAATCACTCAAGTACCAAGTAGCATATGGGAACGTATATGGTACACGCGAACGCACTCGCGCCATATCTGATGTTTAGAGCGCAAGTTCAGAACGAGCTCACATTACTATAGGCTGCTAAGAGCCTAAGACCGGTAATCTTGATGGTGCGAAATTTCACGTTGCAAAAGAACCGTGGAAGCTCTCAGTCAGCACGCGCTCAGCAGTCGCGCAGACAGCTGTGGCGCCAGTGAATACTCCCTAGGTTCCAGGTAGTAAATTATCAAAATAAAACTTTGATGAGTTAATTCAATTGTCCAAAGTGCCATTTGTATTAGGTTTCTGCTTAGCACAAGTGTGGGTGATTCGTGACTGCCTAGCATATCTTCACCTAATCTCAAGTATTTTATTGAAATGGAAAAAGAAAAAAATTAAGTTGCCTTCACGCAAGAAAGGGTAAGCGGTAGAAGGGGAGGAGAGGGCTTGGCACCGTCCAAAAGTGGTGTATGGCCGTGTGAAAACCACATTCCATCAAATCGTAGCAAACAGAAAATATTGTTTTCATTGGAGACTCCTGTTTTCCTCTGAAGAACTATTTCCCCTGAAAAAATGTATTATATTTACCGGAGAGCGTAGTTATTAGGTACACCTTTAGCCCACGGCCCCGCGTATAAGCCGCAAAAATTGCTGGCACTGCGTTGTGATCTTGTGCTGCATTGTATAGTAGAATTTGTGGCAACTTCTACAGATAACATAAGCAAATATTTCTTAATTAACTGAAGTACATGTCATCTTCACGTTTCTAGAAAGCGTGGAAGGGTTGTCAGTTATGTTTATACGAGTTGGTTTTCGGTGAAAATCAATCCAGCGCTACGAACGATCCCGTGACATCCCTCGTCGCCGCGACCCTCTCAGGGTGTCTGCTGCGGCCCATCGTAAGGTCAAACGGAATAGACTAATTTTGGGGCAACGGATATCTCGCTTTGTTCAGCGAGCCGGCGGTTGGACACTAGACTCAGAATTGGGTATATATATATATATATATATATATATAAAAAATCGATGTAGCCGTTAACCAGTCCGGTCTCAATGAGGTAAGGGCGCGCGGACGGGATAAAAACATACCATTTCAATTAAACAAACAATTTAATTTAAAAATAAAGAATACCTAAACAATGCGTAAACTTAGGCCCATAAAAAAAAAAAGCGGACGAGAAATTATACATTGTAATTAGGCGCTGTGTCTTATTGAGCCTCCCTTTTCGGCGCGTCTAAGATGAAGCTATGAACCGACGAGCCCAGTTAGAAATTGGTTGTGGACAGGGGCGGATGCAGGAATTTCCTGAGGGGGGGGGGGGGGTCAGGTGTTGGTCAGCGTACCACATGTTTAGGAACCCCCTCCCCTTTCCCTCGTTTCACGCCCTAAATTTTACACATGCAGAAATCAAGAGGGGGGTCAGGACATCCGGACCCCCCTCTAAATCCGCCCCTGGTTGTGGATCAAACAAGCCTAACTCCGGAACGAGGAAACTTCTGTCGGAAACAGTCAGATTTCGCGGTCCTTACCTCCGGGGACTGATGCAAACAAAATTAGAGTATTGTAACTGGTCAGTTTAAAACGTTTGTACTATATGAATGTATATTTCAGCTCGAAAAATATA
This sequence comes from Ixodes ricinus, assembly GCA_037355805.1. NCBI lineage: Eukaryota > Metazoa > Arthropoda > Arachnida > Ixodida > Ixodidae > Ixodes > Ixodes ricinus. Next base: position 16,044 of record JAZHYW010010580.1, on the reverse strand, counting down.
CGAGGCTCCTCTTTCGACACCCGAAGTACACTTAAAATAAATATCGCGATATCGGATGGATGAACTGGAAATAAACTCCGACATGAGCTTTCAGTTTTCTGTGCCCTTCTTTCAGCGTTTGTATTCTGCAAGAATGATAAAGTTAGAAACGAAAGCGACTTATCCATTATCAACACCAGCGATTACGTCGAGTCTAAGCAGTATTCAAAATGAAGAAAAACGTTCCATGGTTCCCTTGGGCACGTACTTTCCCCGTGCACACGCGCGCCGGAGAGAAGAAGCCCGAGTACGCGGCGCACGACCGCTGTATGGGAGCTTTCTGATTTTCCTCGTTACTAAACTCATCGACTTCGGCGTGAAACATAAAAAAAGAAAAGAAACGAACTTACATGCGCACTTTTTTATTTAATGGAAACCAGCGGGATTGGGACAATAACGGAGGCGCCCCCCTCCCTGCTACTTTCCCGCAGCGCTTGCCTGCTAAAGGAGAAGCTCCCTTGTAATTACGCAGGCACGTAGGGTGGGCAATCAGGTCAGCTGAACACGGAAAAACAGGACAGGAAGGAAATGACTGGACAAACAGACAGCGGTGTGTTTGTCCAGTCATTTCCTTCCTATCCTGTTTTTCCGTGTTCAGCTGACCCGATTGCCAACAGTATGCACCAACTAGCTCAACTAAAACCCATAGCACATAGGGCGTCCGGTTTTATTCTCTTCCCCGACTTAGGTCAGCGTTAATTCTATTGAGGGCGACTAGTGTGTAAAATCAGTGAAATAATTACCTGATTAAGCAACGAAGTAGGAAACGGAGCAAAACTGCATAACTAAATTTTAGAAATGTTTTGAATGCTTCAGCCTTTGCACATTAATGTGAGAACTTGTATCTTGCCTACTACTTGCCAAGGGAGAAATAAAGGCTGAATTAACAAGGGTGGAAAGCCATACTTAAAAAGGAGGAAATGTAATATTTGTATCAATTCTTTTTAAACTCGATTTTGAGTTTGCCATCTCACGGCTCTTCTATTTTCATCCTCGTTTTCTTTTAAATACCTAATAGCCTACGCATGTGATGTGAAGCGTAAGCTATGCATTTTGACATTTTAGGCAACCCGACTGGGGGAAAAAGGACAACGCAACACAGTCTCACCCGCTTGTTTGCGCCCTAACTTTTTGTTCTACGTATTTTGAGTTCTTTTTTGTAACACACATCTGTTAATAAAAGAAGCTGCAGGTACTCTAACCAACCGTGTTTAAATAGCCCGATGTTTTGCAGCCTGCCCGATAGCGATCGACCGGTTCAGCTTCTTTGTATGCAAAATAGTAAATATGCCACGACTCTAAAAAGAGTCATTTCTTCCAGTTTAAAAAAAAACTGAAAAAAAAGAAAGAATTACACTTTTTATTGTTTTAGCATATTCAGCATACAAAGAACAACCTGAACCGGTCGATCGGTACCCTCCCAAGCAGTTATATTCACAGGCTTCGAGGTGTCACAAAAAGGAGATTGATTTAAATGGCAGCAACAAGAGAAAGACAAACACCCAGCCAGACGAGTCACTCGTGAACAAGCAGGCTGCGAAACGCCAGGCTATTTAAACACAGCTGGTTAGAGTACCTCCAGCTTCTTTTATTAATACTCACCTAACCAGGCAGAACTTTGCCGAAATGGTTGGAACATGAAAACCTTAGTCTTCCCAGTCTCAGAAAGCAGCTGAACTCCATGGAGCGAAATATGCGACAAATAACTAAAGAACGTCGCCCTATGGCACGCTCGCTTTATGCACGACATAGCAGCCATTGTGCTGATTCCACGCGCAGAGCAAAAGCAGCCAGGCAAAATTCGCCGATTGTTCGCAGTATATTAGTCCCATGGAGTTCAGCCTTTATGGGTCATAATGCATATGCATGCACAAAAGTTTCCTTGTAAATAAAAATAGGCTTACCCCCTTTGACTTAAAACTGACCTCCCAAGTCCTCAGGTACACAAGGGAGTCGGAGGAGGTTCACAAAACAATACATGTAGTTTGCAGGCGGGAGCCCTCACAATTTTTCATGCCAGCGGCAGCTGCCAGACTGTCAAATTTTACGTTGTAAACAGTACATACTTTATGGCATGAAGGATCATGGATGGATGGATGGGATCTTTCAAAAGCAAATAATTCTCATTACCTACAAAAACAAAAATACTCTCACAGCTTCAACAGTTTATTCACACAAACACACTGCACTATTCCAACTTCTATACAAGTGGTGACTAGCAGGCAGGACCAAATGTCTTTGGTTCCGAGATGACGATGAATTGGGTGACAGACACCTTGTGCTACAAGTCACAACTGAGGCAGCTTATTCGGAGTGGTGCTCAGGACGCCAATGGCGGTGTTCAAGCTGGGCTGCAAGAAAAAAGAATTGTCACAGTACAAGCATTGTAAGCATCGATTTTGGACCATGTGGAAAGGACATACATCACTTCAGGGCACTAAGGAGTTTGTTACTACATTTAAAAACAAGAACTCTTGGATAATGATCCCCTAAACAAAGCGAATCAACAGCAAGGAGCTTGACAAGCTAGTTCCAACATGACAACAAGTAATAAAAAATGTCGAGAATAAAAACATATTTGAATATAGGTCATCCCCAATTTTGAAGTGGAAGGAAAGGAAATTCATACAAATATTTAACTTTCTTCATCCTTGACTTGAACCAACACGCTCTTCTCCCAAGCATATATAACTCGTCGCATCATTTGTAACCCTGGTTAAAACTCCTGTGTTGATCGTGCTGGCAACGTCATCTTATGAACATTAAGAATGGCAACTGTGGGCTTTCGTACCGAGTGAAAGCATTAAATATTGAACAGAATAGCACATTAGTTCACATAAAATAGTGCTCGAGGCATTTTTGATCATAATCACAGACCACTGTTGTAAATCTTTTTATATTAGAAATGTCACTGAAAACCTGTTCACTCGTTATAAATATTCACCCTAACATGACCCTTTAGCAGTGGTATGCCAGAGTAGTTCATACCATTACTAGTCAGAAAACAGTGCTTTGCACTAATACATTTTGCTTCCCATATACCAGTGGTTTTCAACCAGTGATGTTTCGCGGACCCCTTTTGGATAGGCGGAGATGACGGCGGACCCCGTTTGTAATGAGAAGGGAAATGTATAGGTTAGTTACGATAATGATCTAATAAATAGATATAACTAAGGGCTAGTGTGATGTAGACTTCTCTCATTGACATGCAGATGAGAAAACTCAACCGAAAATTGGAACGTTTCTTCTTAATCTGAAAAAGTAAGCTTTTATTGCCAGGCTTGACTGATGAGACAGGGCCTTGTGGACCCCTAGAATGCTTTTGCGGACCCCCATTTGAGAACCACTGCCATATACTATCTTGCAGATATTAGACACAAAGGTGCACAAACTGCAGTTGACACAAACACAACATAAAACTAGCTCATGTAAAAAAAACAAAAAAAACACGGCTTATTGAGGTCTTTCACGATTGGAGCCAGTGCATTGATAGTAGGGAACAGATAAATATATTTTTGAATTTTGCCAAAGCATTTGATCGGGTGTCCCATCAAAAGCTGTTATGTAAAATTGCAGGTATCATTACAGCTGATGGGCTGACTGGAAGCATATTTAATTGGAAGAACCCAATTTGTTGAAATGAAAAATGAGAAAGCTGAACCATTGCCAGTGATTTCTGAAGTTCCACAAAGGTCTGTAAAAGTGCTATGCGCGTCGCCGAGCGAGCGTATGCGTGACCGAATGGTTACCGCGCGTGACTGTCGTGCGGAAGGTCTAGGTTCGATTCCAGTCAGTGGAATGTCCTTTTATTTATTCTTTCAACTTGGCGTTCTTGAAAGTTAATGAACATTCTCATCTGATTGAGTTCCGAAAAGTTCTATGCGCTGAAAGTTCTATGTGGAATGTTCCAGAAATCCATGCGGGTACATAAGGGACTCTGCATGGCGAGCGGAGTCAGTCTCACCCCAGCGCTCGACCCTGCTATTTCGCCGACATCGACGGCTGCGACGCTGCTTTTCTTTATTTTGTTTTGGGCACAAGTTCACCCCATTAAACGCTTAGTTTCTCCAGATATTCACTGCCTCATCATTTGTCACTCGTGACAATAGGGCTACTGCTATTTATTATGTATATTATTGACATGTGCGTAGGACTCAACCCGGCAGTAAAATTAAAACACTTTGCTGATGATATGATTATTTACACAACGGTCAACACTGAAAGCGATCAGATCTGACTAAATCAACAATTGGACAAACTTTTCGATTGGTGTCAAACGTGGCTAATGGAAATAAACACGAGCAAAAACTGTAAGCATAATTATTAAACGTAAACGAAGTCATTTACTGTTTCAGTACTGTATTACTGTATTGACGACGTGCAGCTTTGTAAAATAAGGGAGTACAAATACCTAGGGTAGATGTGTACATACAATGAAACCTTTCATGGAACCTGCAAATGGACAAAATATATAATAAGGCTATGTTTAGGCTTTGGACTTCAAGACGATCACTGAAGGACACAACACCGGAGGTTAAGTTAACCGGTTTTAAAACCCTTGTTTTACCAATCAGATTACGCGACATCTAAACGGTATTAGCGCACACGTAGTGAGAAGATACAGGAAAGAGCGCTAATACCGTTTGATGTTTACATACCAACTAGCCCAATTATCAACCCTTTTACAGATTACGCGAGTATGCTCTGGGAACCTTTCACTCAGAGCAACATCAATAAGCTCGAACGAGTTCAAAATAAGGCAGTGAGGTTTATCTATAACTGTTTTCATTTTACAGACTCAGTAACAATGCTCAAAGCAAGAGCAGGGCTGCCTGACATAAAGACAGGCATGTATACACATTGTTTAAAATACTTTTTTAAAATTAGTAAATGGATTGCATAGTATTGATATGTCAAGATACGTCCACGCAGACGTCCCAGCTGACTCACGCAGACTTCTTACTCGTACAAAGCATAACAAATATATTCAGTCATATCCGTATTGTGCAGACACCTTTAAATTTTCATTTTTCCCAAGATGTATAGATGACTGGAATAAACTTGAGTCAGATGTTGTAAATGCCCCTATGATAACGAGTTTCATAAGCAGTATGGTACCATTGTAATTGTAATTTCGCATTGTTTTGCTCGTTTTTTTTTCTTTTCTCTTTTTACAAGTGTATATGCACTTTTTTATACTGCAACCCTGCCTTGGCCCATTGTTTTGGGCTGGCAGTACTTGTAAATAATAATAATAATTTAAAAAAAAATAATAATAAAAAACAGCAAATAAACGGCAGGAATTACTTTTCATGCATAAGTATGCAGCAAGCACGTTGCAACAAATCTCTCGCTCGCTACTCGCCTTGAAATCGAACCGCGTCGCCACCGTGCGGCCGAAATTGGAAACATGCAAAAGCGTAGATACCGCCGTGCGTCGTCTGTTACAGGCGCACGTTCAGAAGCATGGATATTGACGATGCAAGTCCGTTTCCGGCTGAGCTGAACCCTCCTCATTAAACGCTTGTTGTTTTTGCTGTTGTTTCTTCATACTAAAGGTTATGGTTAGGGTTCCGCGTTTTCGGTGTTTACTTTTTTCTCAAAATTTGTGTACTTTTTTTCTAAGTTTAACGTTTTCCTGCAAATTCTGTGTTTTTTGTGTAAATTGGTTATGACTTAACCAATTTACACACACTAAAAAAACACTGAATCTGTAGGAAAAAATTAAAACCCAAAAACAAAATACCCCCTATTGCACAAAAAAAAAAAAACACCTCGAAAACACAGAATTTTAGCTCTGGCATATCGCTTCACATGCCCGGAAATTCAGCAAAGCGATTATTATTAAGTCGGATGCTTCCATAATCTTGGTGTTGTGGTTTGTATACAAACGCTGGTCCCATATATTTTTGTTATCTCGCACAAACCATAGCTTTCATAAAACACGGAATGTTGATTGGAGCTGTGGTTTGAATAAAAAATAATCCGACTGATCGCTACCCTTCAATAGACTAATCAATTGATAATCTGTTAGATGATTCGTTACCGGTCATATTGCATGGAAGAAGTTAAAACTACATTTTTTTACTATTTTTAGTATGTCATAAATCGCATAATGCATTCCCATTTTAAACTTCACGTTGTGACGCCTACAGAAATAAACACGGGAAGCCATTCAAAGTGAAGTAATTTTTAAGTTATTATTTAAACTGTATAACCACCCTTGATGACAATCACAAGCATGCTGAAGTGGTTTACCGTGCAAGCCTGTGTCAAAAAAAGAAATAAAAACGTCAGAAATATAAAGCAGACATTTTTTACTTTTTTATGACTTCCTCCAGCACAAGATTCCAATTAAAGAGAAAAAAAGAAAAAAAAAAGCAATTAAAGCATTATTTGAATAATCAGAAGGTTAATCAATCAACTGCCCAGTCCCAATTTGCATTAGGTGAGGGCGGAGGGTGATCGCAAAGTTTCGTGAGAGTCGCTAGCCCTCATCAGTAAATGATTGTAGCTGCGGCCGATGCCGTCGGTGTCATGGTGCGGGCTGTTCGTTGGAGTTGCAGAGTCTACTATGTTTGAATAGAAGATTATTTAGTCAGGAATTTATAATATTAGCCTTTTGATATCTGCGACCTTCACTGAGAAAATTGAAGCGGGTGAACCCACACTACCGAGAAAAGCATCTAATAACACGCACGCTACTGCCTTGCTCGATTACACCCAATTGCTCCAATCGCGGCAGATATATTAAAATAGTTTGTTTCACTTGTTTCAGTTGTCCTGCCAACGATTAATTTCCAGATCGTAACTAAAGAGGCACTCTCTCCTCATTGCAACATAGTAAAATTGTTCAGACTTCAAAAAACTTACCCACACCATGGCACAGTAAAGGGAAACAGTGGCTACTGCAGAACTCAATGGCACGGTAATTTCCAATACAGCACTACCTTCTCTTCATGCTAAATATTTATATTACCGAAAAAGCTAAAAGTTGCAAAAGTAAAAATGCATAGAACCTGCGATTTCACAGCCCACAGTACCCGTATTATGTTATCCGGGTCGCAATTCATTATTTTGTTGAATTCCCACGCTGGTGAACCGGTAGAACTATTTTAAAAGAAAGAAATATTTAACATAAATAGTGCAGTTCACCCGGAGACAGGCGTCCGTCATGGTGATCCATGCTTCCCAACGCCTGCCTAGGGCAGACAATGCATCCACACGAGTGGTTATTTAAACTTAGGCCGCACGCTGGTAAGACGATTCAATCTTTACTGACGCATTGAACGGTACAGCACCATTTTCCGCTCAAATTGTTTTCCCACCTATACTGCGCGACAAAATAAATGCAAGAATCTACACCATCTCGCGTGTGAACGTGGAGAGCCTATGGGGCAACAATGCTTCTATCCCCGCTTTGATGATGATGATAGCGTGACAGTAACGTCACCTCTAGGTCGATCTCAAGGCCAATAGCTTATTACTAGAGTTCCTGTATAGGCTCCCTACGGGAGCCAGGGTTGCGCATTCACAACCGGAGCGCCGGCTTTCCTGCACGGCATGTTGATCTCGCTCGTCACGTGACTGAATTCGGCGAATAGCGGCGCCGCGCGTCCGAGGTGCGCGGCGCGCTCAAAAGCAGGGGAACGTACGCCGGGCGCGCGCAACGTCTACTTTGCTGCACGACACTTGATCCGGCTCCTCACGTGATCGGATCTCGGCGAATACCGGTGAGGATGGCACGCGGCCAGACTTGTACCGTACGCATTACAAGTAATCAAATTACTTGTAATCGATTACTTTTTGGAGTAATTTTGTAATCAGTCGATTACTTTTATTAGGCACTAATCACAAGAGTAATCTGATTACTTTTTGGAGTAATAAAATTACTTGTAACCGTTACTATTTTTCCACGAGGCCCCCCCCCCCTTTCCGGGCACACGCCTGTTTTTTCTGAAATGACAAAAATAAAATTTGCTTTTTTTTTTCGAACGAAAAACACTTTTTTGAGGAGCTATAGGAAACGAGGTCAATCCCTTTCTATGTACAGTTCCTGTGGAATGTCCGTTTTTTTTTCTTTTTTTTTTCGAGTTGGGACTGGGAGTGGGAAGCTACAGGGAAACCACAGTGCGTGACAAAGGCCATTCAGGGCGAAGTTTGAGGGCGCAGAATGTAGCTTTGTAAGTCCTTCGTTCAAACTAGCCCCCTCACGCACACACACACAGAAATAAAAAATAAATAAAAAAATCCTGCTTAGGGTACCTCAAAGGGCTCTGGGGTACCTACTCGCAGCCCGCAAGAGAACCAGAACCGAAGAATGCCTAAAGCGGATGCAAAATATAACAAAGCCATTTGAAATATTTCCCCATTTCCCCAACGTGGTCTTTGTGACAAGCAATGTTTCGAGTTGAGAAGTGGTCGGGGCGATCTCTTCCGCTAATGGATACTACACATGATCCGTTTCAAATCCTGGAGCTGCTGCTCTTTTGTATAACATGCGAGCTCATCCACATGTGAATAATAAAATGAGTGACGCAAACTTTGAGCGACAACCCTTGCTCAAGCTTAACAAGATCTAGAACTTCCTCCCCTCCTCCCCTCCCCCTCCCCTCCCCTCCCCCCCCCCCCCCCCCCGCGCACACACACTGGCGAACGCCCAAATCATTAAACTTCTTCAAATGAATTCTATGCTTGTGTCCGTATTGTGAAGGTGCAACGACCACAAAGAGGGAACCAGTTTTTCTTCTTCAATACTTGTGCAAATGTGAAATATAGGTTGGAAGTAGTTCATTGTTATGAGCGCTAAAGATGCGTCTTCACACAATAAAGTAATCGGAAAAGTAACAATTACTTCTTTAAGTAATGTCCAATTACTTTTGCCGTCGAGTAATCAAGTAATCTAATCAAATACTTTTTAGACAAGAGTAATATTAATTGTAATCGATTACTTTTTTTTAGTAACGTGTACAAGACTGCACGCGGCACATGGAATCAAACGCGGAAGTCTGGCTCCCGTAGGGAGCCTATACAGGAACTCTACTTACTACTGCATGTGAGCAGGCTCACGGGAGAAAGCTATACTCGTTTTCACCTCAAGAAGCGTAGTAAAAAAAGAATTGAGATATAGGCGCATTTTAGATTAGACGCATGTTATCTTATCAAGACGTACACGTTTCAAACGCCAAAAGCATCGCTACTGTCTCCGATGACCAAATCTTGTAAGAACTCTTTCGCGCGGCGTATGAGTATTGAGCAAAACGTCCTTTTTTCTTGAGGTGAAAACGGGTATAGATGATTACATGCATTTTAACGGCAAAATAAAACCTTAAAGGGACACTGACACCCCACAAAAAATTTTTTTTCATTTTTTGCCAGGCGCTTTATTATGGTGTCGGAGGACTACCCAATTAATATTTTGCAACAGAGTAGCGTATTTTTTTAATAAATCCAAAAGACTCAACTGCTCGAAACCGAAACCCGCGCACGGAGGTCGGAGAAGTGGAGAGAAGAGAGTGAGTGGCGGAAGTCACGTGGCTACTCCCGACCGTGCACTTTTTTTGTTCTCCTCTTTGCGTAGCAGACGACATGCGGCGTAGCGGGAACTCTTTGCAGTTATGTTTGTTCCGCTCGCTGTACTGTACTCCAAGATGAGTTGTTTTGTACATTGAAGAGTTGGAGATGAGTAGTGAGTGCCCGTGGTGAATTTCCATGATCGGCTCCGAAAATAATACACCCAAGATGTTGCGTGAAGAGCTGGCTCACATGTCCTGCGTCCGAAAAAAGTGGCATTGTGCGACAGAGTTTCCGAAAGATCAACGGTATCGGGACCAATGGCTGGCTGCAATTCCTGTAGAACATATACGGGCACCTCGGAAAGCGGACGCTACCTGATTTATATGCTCCTTGCATGTTGTGGAAAGTGATTACATTGAGTTCGCAGGTATCAAAAAGGAAATCCCGTACCATTTAATTCAGCGACGTTTCGTCCACAACATTTGTTTGTTAGTTTTTTTTTGTTTGTTTCTTCAGTGATAATTGTAAAAAAAAATGTAAACATAAAAAAATGTAATGAAAAAAAAAAGAAAAAAAAAGACGCTTTTACTGGAGATTGATTTCGGTCCTGCGGGGAAGACAGACGTCTTTCCCGCTGAGCTACTGGAGACCTTGCTACTGGAGGTTCTCTTTCCTTAGTAATAATTCAGCCGGTAACCTGTAAGTTGCAAAGTTTGCTGCCGATTTTCCTCCAGCAAAAGCACTCCCAGGTCGAAGTCGGGAAGCACCACGAGTTGTACATGACATATGAGAGCCCAACTACCCAGAACACAATTTGCGACTCGAAATTCGGTTTCTTTCCGCCCGAAAACCACCGATCAAGAACTGGCCGGTTCGAGTCCCGCTCACTCTCTTTTTGTGGTCACGGGCCGTTTTCTAAGGTATCGACGCGACCACCAAATTTGATCAAAGTCGCTGGTCACTGAAGGCACACACTCAATATTAAAAATAGAAAAAAGATATGAAACCCATTTTTTCTGGCTTCTAAAAAGCTGCAAATACGTTGACTGGAAAAAAGAAGTTCCACAGAGAACCGGAAGCATTCTGTGCGTGCGTCGTTTTGCGTATCGTGGGACTCGCGGAGACGGCAATGGTAGCGGACGACGGGCGTGGGACCTCCACTTCAGAACTGTCGCTCGCGGTACCGTCGAATTCTGTCTGCCATTAAAAGAGAAATTTGGGACCGATCAAAAGAATTGGTATCCATCCCGTATGACACGCCCGACCACCAAGCCGATTTGCACGAAGACGTTGCCGAGCCGTCGCTCCTTCTCGTGGCTGAAGACATCGCTCGCGCAAACGTCAATCACGACGTGTCTACTTCGAGTTGAATATGCACGCGTGCGATTTCTTTACTAGGTGCGAATGTCGCCAATGAAACCTCGGCGAGCATAAACACCCTGTCAGTGTCCCTTTAAACATGTTTGCACGTCGCCGGTTTCCCAAAGACAAATACTCGGCATGCCGTGTGGGAGCATGCTGTTCGGCTGGGAAAAGGTTGGTTGCGTAAGAATACTGACGTCCTGTGTTCGGCACACTTCGAAGATGACTGCATTGACACAATTGGTCAAGCGAGAAGACTTCGATCAGGTAGCATTCCAACTATGTTTATGTTTCCTGCATTTCCAGCATACCTGCGGAAAACGGTGACTATCATAGTGACTGTGAACACTTATTTAGCATTTTAGCTAGTTTCATCTAAAACTCGAGATTGCACTTATAACAGCCGTGTATCTACAAAACAAGTATTATAAACGACTTGATTTTTGCGAGCTTGATATTTCTGTAAATTCTCAAAGTGCCGGTTTCAACGACAGGTCACGTGCAAGAATTTTTGCAATCGTGAGAGGTATGCTATGTATTCATTACCATGAGGTGGATTATTCACGATAAGGAGATATCCGAGAAAAAGAAATCCAACGTGTCTTAAGCAGCTTTTGCGTCTTTTAAAACAAAAAGATAATTGGTTTGTTCTTGCTGTAATACGCAGCCCTAAAAGCAAGACACTGCTGGCACCCCATCAGCGCAGCCTCTTTTTTGCCCCGAGTAAGATGGTCGCCGATTGGTCAACCTGACTTCACCCGGTTGCATGGGAGAGTGCAGGAGTTTGCCACTCCAGAAGTCTTATATTCGCGACTCCAGCAAAATGGACGCCACCAAGCGGGAAAACCGGGAACCAGCCGGAACAGGTCGCTTTGCGCCCCTCCGCGTCTCCGGTGGCTTCCGCGGATGCGTGTTGTCGGCGCGGTGGCGAACAATGTAATTTGACAAAGGCCCGAAAATTTCTTAAGTTTGCCTGAGTGTTCATTACTGTAGTGAAGCCTCAGTAGATTGTTTCCTTCCATCACGTGTTTGAAAGCCCGTTTACTCCACAACACACGGTCGCATGCTTTCGATTTCTTGGATGGGGAGGAATCACGGAAAAAGGTTTGATTTCTCGTCTGTCCCGAATCACATTCAAAGTGACGACTACTTGGTAACTGATAAGGGGTTTCTTTATAAGGATGTAGAACAGTGGACTGAGGACGACAGACGAGGTGTTTCACAGTGGGGAACACCAATGTTGCAGTCAAGTGAACGGGAAGGTTCGATACATTGGCGTATCAACTTGTTTTTGAGTGGGGGGGGGCAAACCAGACACCCCCCCCCCTCTCTCAGGACCGGGGGGTATCCCTTTGGCGCCGCCGGCCAGTGTTTTCTGTGCCCAGTGGCGGTTGTTTAAGGTGGCGTTGGGGCAAAACCCATGCCTTGCCCCCCTCCCCCTTCTTACTCTGACAACTGGGGGGCAAGCGCCCCCTTGCCGCCCCGGTTGGTACGCCCATGGTTCGATAGCTGTTTTTCTTGAGTTTGGTTGTGTTCGATTAGCTTCACGCCGATCGGTGCGTTGGCTATTCATTTTGGCTGCTTTTCGCCGAAAAAGTCTCTGGACCGCACCGAAGCAGCGGGGCTGATTTCGCAATTACTTGATTCCGGAAAACCTGCTCGCTGCATACGATTAATGAGGGAAATTGTTTGCTTTCAAAAGGTGGGGTCTTGCAAAGTTAGAAGGTGGCACGTCATTATGATCGAAGCCAGCAGCAATATACATCTACATTGCTCAGGTTGACCGGCCACAAAAAATACTCATTTTCTTCGTTCAGAATTCTAAGCCAAGTTCAATGCAGAGAGGTTCTGCGTGAATCTTCGATAAAGACTCTCTTCAGTTTGTCCGCATTCGTCTCCGTGCTACCGGCTAGAACCATTTGGCTGAGTTTAAGTAGTATCTCTCTGTCTATCAAATATACTTTTATTCAGCAGTTCACTTAATAGCTAGTCAATTAAGCTCATATTTCAACCCAAAGAATATACTAATATCGCTTTAGTGGGACATAGTATGTAATATAATACATAACCCGCTCGTCAAAATGACTTATATGCTCTAAACATGTCACCCTCATCAAAGTCACGTAACTCTCGCAGCTGCCTTGAATTGGCTTCGGTGGCTCGTAGGTGGTGCAGTTGGCAACGATTGCCCTGCGGCAACGGTTGCCCTGTGGCCACTGTTGCAAGAGCAAACTGTGGTTGGAGCACAAAACTGTAAAGGTAGGCTTGTTAGTTATTAGCTTAAAGCGCGAAACACATGTACGACGAAACCGTCCGATCCGACGTCCGACCACGCAATACGACGGTCGGAGGCGAGGGTTTTCAACGCTCTCCGGTGCTACGAAAACCCTCGCCCCCCAAGGCCATTCCGGCAGTCCGCACGCCGGATCGGACGGTTTCGTCGTACATGTGTTTCGCGCTTAAGGGCTTGAGGAAAGTGATCTATGTGATTTTTCTCATTTATTGGCCCACCCTTCTATTGAGGCTTTTGTAGGGATGGGACGAAGATATGTTCAGCAAAATAGCTGTCAACTTAAGAAAGATATAACAATGTCAGCAATCAGAGCATGTTATGGACAAGAGGCTAAACCTATAAACCTACCACTACAAGCATTTTATGTCGATTTATATGGCAAAGTAACTGCCTCTGCTTGCCAAACATTTTTGCTGCATCCTTATTTTCAGAACGGGGCTGGTGTGCTGCAGTAATCAAATACCAGATGAAGAAATAAACTTTAAAAAGTTGAGCTGACAAGGGCACGCGACAACATCGACTGACCTCACTGAAGTGAACGCCGCCATCCTTCAGCATTCCGCTCCACTCCCGGCTGTTCGATGAAACCATGGCCTGCCTTGTGACTCCTGCAGAAAGTGTTGGTCTCCCGGTCATCCGTGTTCTCTCCCGCAAACCCACCTCGGCACGGACTGACTGTCCACCGATCCCGCGGGCTACCTTGCCTCGGGAGGATGACCGCCAACCCAGCGATCATGACCGACAGACGCTTAATCAACCCTAAAGAACGAATCGACGGAATCTCGACAGCCACGTCTGGTTTCAATAGGAAAAGGCCGAAGGTCTTTCCACAAGGAACCCGCCACTGAACCCCCAACAATCAAAGCACGTGGTACGCAGAGTTTTGGGCGAAATACACAGGCAATCGGGATCTCGCAAAAGAAATACATACGTGAAAAAATCAACAATACACCAAGAAGGGAAAACCAACGCTCAGAAACGTGGATTCACGACAAATAAAGGTGAATTCGCAAACGTTACGGGAACACTCGGAACCGGAGAACGTAAACAAAGGTCGATAAGTGATTCTCCCGCCGCTTGTCAAATGTGGCACGTGACGTCACACATAATATTTATCTCAAAAATCAATGATTATATCTAATATGATTTCGTTTCTACTAATTTAAAATCTATATAAATAAATTTAACTAAATAATTCACTCAATTTATATGGGCACGTGACTTTTTCCTAATAGCCAATCAGAATTCTGGGTCTACCGAACGCTGGGCGTTGCGTCGACCGGGTCGACGCAGACACTGCCTTTAATTTTTCTTTTTCTTTGTCATGTCTACTTTGGAACGCGTGGAACGGCAGTTCTTGGCTCACACTCTTAGCGCGTCTTAGCTTTGACGGCGTTCGAATTTTTGTTGTTTCTTTGTATTTTCATGGTGATCTCGCGCTCCGCTCCAGAGCTGGCACGCTTCTGCATGCGTGACAGTTTGAGACTATAGAGTTATTACAATAAACGCTAGAGGCTCAGCTGGCGCTAGTGTCTACGGGACTTCCGGTTGCAAATTGAAGCAGACAGCATGCAGTCTACTTTTCCAGCCTCCCTGTGTATTCCTATGGGAAAACGCGCGTGAATTTTGTCTCTTCGCCGAAAAATAACACGAATAACCTTTGTCATTTCGGTTGTACCGGATAGTATGTACCTTTATTGGTATTGTGAAAGTGTAATTGCTTTAGTTACAGCATTTTTCTTTACCACTGAGCGATGTTAAACTTCGCTCTATTTCAGGCCCAAACCCCTGTTTCAAGGAAGGTATGTGAAACCGAGCGACGGTTCTAAGCAAACTAACGATCGAAAGGAATGTAGTGTGTGTTCAGGTTCGCTAGCATTTCGGTGGTGCTTATATATTGCTAATATGCCCGTCCTGTCATTGGATGAAAATGACTCCGTCGTGCATCTTTACGATCGGTTAAAGAAACATTCGAACGCAAAAAATAAAGCACGTGAGCTACGAAAGGTATGTCTTTTTATTATTTCCCATGTCGGGCAGTTTTTATCGGGCACCTGCTCTCTGGCTCCCCTTATTTGCAAAGATTTGGAGCGTGCGGGTGATGCTTTGAACCATTTGAACCCAGAACAAGCATCTTCGCAGTACTTATTTATTGCAAATCTGACTATATTACGTGACTTCCAATTTATTTTGATCGTCTGCAAGCACAAGGAGTTACTTATCCAGTGTTACTGCGTAGTTCTTGCCGTCTCTCTCGGTTTTCTACATGTCCTTCGTTCGTTTGGCACGTATATCCCCCATGTTGGAAAGCGTCGACGCCGTGTTCGCGCTAACAGTGTCCGACAGTGCACAAAAATACACGTACGAAGCCGTTTTAGCACCGTTTTTAATGCGATGAATTTGAAAGAAAAACGCCGTAACTGACCATTTATTTCGTCTGCGTGACTGAGAAATGTTCCAATGTGCCTAGTACGTACAAATTATTCGTGATATCTGCTCTTATAATCGAGCGCAGAGAGAAAATGCACTCGCTTTTTCCCATAGGAATACATTACCGGAAGTCAAATTTAGACTGCTTGCTGTCTGCTTCAAAATGCAACAGCACACTAGCGCCAGCTGAGCCTCTAGCGTCTATTGTAATAACTCTATGGTTTGAGACGCTCAAGTTTGTACTACCCAAAACAAGGCCTAGCAAGTCCTTTTCGCAGCACTCTGGGAACGCAAGAGGCCCATCAACTTACTCAATAAAATTAAACATTTGGCATAATAGATATTTAGTTTGGGGTGAGTGGTTTTGCTGAGACTGTTTCCGCGTTCCTCATTCTTGTCGTAAA
>JAZHYW010010579.1:0-11676 GCA_037355805.1 Ixodes ricinus | reverse complement strand
CTCGCTTGCACCTTTCCATTTAGAATTATAAACATCATCGGCACTCCCGTGCGCGGCATTTCCAGACCGCAATTCCCGGTTCACGCTGGCGGAAGTCAGACGAGCCACTGGGTTGGAAGCGCCTATTCCGTGAGGAGGGCACTGACGCTGACGTCGGCGCGAGGATAGAAGCCACGGTCGACTGAGCTGCGACCGTAGCGTACGAGGTCGGTGAAAAGCTGATGGAAGCGGCATCCTCTTCATTACGTTTTTGCGAAGTTGTGCAATCTCCGAGCGGAGACTGCTGTTATCCAGCTCTGAGGCACCTGACCTCTGCCGTTAACACGTCCAGCTTGTTCGGCAGGCTTCCGATGAGGCGTAGAAACCCGGAAGGGACGAAGTCTTCATCCAGCTCACTCACTGGCACATCCAACGGCCCCAACGCAAGAACCGTTTCTCTGGATCTCGCACTGGTATTGCTGGGCAACATGCAGCTTCTTCTGGTACAATCGGAGCACTTTAACGTGCTCTTGCCGCTTTCCATGTAGCAAGTTGTACACGTCAGGGTCGATGTTTAGGCACTTGCAGTGAAAACGTCTGGTTGCAGCAAGCCATGCAGATAAGATACTGCTGCTTTCCGTAGAAGCGGACAGCACACGAGCCACAAACATCTTTCAGCGGAGCTCATCTTAAGTAAATATATTTATACATTTAGCAATCACGTTTACTGTTGCAAAAGTGTAGGCACGTTTTAGTCGACTTCAAAGCAAAGAATAAGGGGGTGCAGCTCACCTGAGTTCACCCCTTATTCTTACCTCAGATCCCTCACGCGTTTCAGCATGCCATTCGAACTACGCAAAGAGCAAAATGTGGAAGTGTTGGGTATCAATCCCATCTCTTGCATGCTAAGCGAGCGCTCTCCCATCTGAGGTACACCCCATCATACTCAGTTAAAATCCCTGATACTTATGAGCAGCAATTGTAACTACGCAAAAAAAGCAAAATTTGGAGGTGCGGGTATCGATCCCAGTACCTCTCGAATGCTAAATGAGCGCTCTACCATCTCGAGCTACACCCCTTGTGGCGTGTCGAGTTTTCCGCCTCTCCTGAGGATACATACGACCAAGTACTACATGAAAGTTGCTCTTTTTGCTGCCTATGGTGCTGCTTTGCGGACGGACCAAAAGAATGAAGGTGTTTGGCTTGCATTCCAGCACCTCTCGCATGTTATAGGGGATGCTTTAAAAGCTTACCTACTTGTTGTTGTTTTTTGTGTTTTTTTTTCTTTGGCGTTTTTGTGACACCTACTTTGAAAGACTAGAATTTTTGGCAGTTACAAACTACACGCGAACAGTATTACGCACGCATTAAAGTTTTAATTAAGGTTCCAGGAGATTCACGAACAAGCAATTTCTAAGCTGGTATTACAAAGCTGAGAATAGAGACTAGCGTGTTGTTGCAATAAGAAAATCACCTGAGTTGTTGAAGAGGACTCATTTTTCTCTATCATTTTGTTTAGAGTGATAAGCTCAATTTAGGGATTTGCAGCAATCACGCAACATGTACACTCAACAAATTCGGTTCTTGATTATAACGACAATTCGGGTGGCTTCATATTTTACTACAAAGTCGATTTTACTCTCTGGTTCCTAATTAATATTAAAGCTTGGAAGGCTTTTTAACGAAATCCACCAATCCTAAAAATGTTTCTATTCATCTGTCCATCCATCCCTCCGTTCATCTTCCTGCTAAATCTAGCGAGGAAATTCATGTCACGACCTGGCATCATGTGACCTATACACCAAGTCAACTTCCCCGCTACATTTAGCTAGAAAATTGACGTCTCATGATCCAAAACATCAATTTCGTTTTCCCTGCTAAATTTAGCAACTAAATTGGCGTCACGTGACGTATACACTAATTTAGTTTGCCCGCTAAATTTAGCGGGGAGATTGACGTCCCTTGATCTATGCAGCAAGTTAACTTTCTTGCTAAATTTAGCGGGGAGTTTGATCAAATATAGATTGTTCTTCACTCCGCGAAACGGCGGTTTAATGTTTTCTAAACAAAGTGAAACGATCGTTCCTTAAATTCCTAAGTCCAGACATTATATACCTCTAACATTAAAAGAAACTGCCATTTTGTTCTTTCTTATAAAAACCTTAATTTTTATTTTTGGACATGGTTTTAAATATAAGACCCTCGCCCAGTGTCCCAAGTGCCTCATTGCTTAGGTTACGTGTTAAATCATTTCGCTCACGTCGGAGCCAAGTTAAATCTTCCCTGTTATTATTTTATTTTTATTTTGTGACTCGAATGTCGTGCCACCTCGAACCAGTTTCCGCTTCGTGGCCACCGCGCGTCCCCACGGCGAAGACAAACGACGGTTTCGACGTAGACAAGGCGAGACACATTAGCGCGATGCGACTGTCCACTGTCGTTACAAAACCGACCCGAAAGCTTGCGAGCGACGGAACCCTACCACCGAAACAAATTTGCGGCGCCAAATAGAGGGTTAGCGAGACGTCGGAATTACACATCTAGAGCAGCAGTCTCCTTGTAGCTAATGTCGTTACGTCTGTAGAGGCCATTTTTGGAGGTCATGGTTTCACAATAACCATATGTCGTGATTCGTCTTCGTGCCCCGCAATGAAGGGTGACCGAAAATCGCGACACGCCCCTGTTTGGAAAAAAAAAAGCTGCTTACCGCTATTTTAGTTATGTTTCTATTAGGGAAACAGGCTGTGGATTATCTTTTTTTTATGCGTGGGATGCGTAGCTTGACCTATCGCCAAAACATGCCGAACTAAAAAAAAAAAAACAACTTTAGCACCAATTTGATGCTTGGCTTTGGTACATCATCTACTTTGTTTCCCTCGCGAAAGCGTCGAAAAATTTACTTCTATGTATTTGTGTTTTGTGGTGCAGCTGAAATAATTTGGGTGTCTTGATATATTTCTTATTTTCTCGCAAGGCATTAAATAGAGGACATAGCTGGACGCCGCGAAAATCCGTGTGTTTGGGGTTTCTCCATTAATTAAAAAAGTTGCGTGCAATAATTTATCCAGAGAGCACATTCAATTCTTTGTTTTTACAAACATGTGAGATAGCAAATTCGTTCGGTTGGAACAAGTAGTACACGACGGGGAATAAATAGCTCAGTGAACGCAGACAGAGAAAATACACAACCGCGTACATGACAAAACTACGCTGCCGCTGTTGTGTCTCCTCTTTGACCGCGTTACCTGAGCTCCTCGTCTGGGCCCTCGTCTTCATGGTTTGCACTTCTTTTTCTCTTTGACCTCACTGAATACATTGACACAGATTCCTACTTATCCCGACTCTCACGAGAGGCATAAAAGTAATGTGAATCTATATTTACCGTAGTTATCAAGTACCGAAAATTTGCCTTTGACATTTTTTGTAAGCTCATATGTTTGCGAGTTTGAAGTATAGTGCCATAGGTACTGCACAATCTTCACTTACGACTCACAGCGCTCTTCCGCTGTACTCAACTTTAAGGCGGAGTTGGTGGGAAACGATTCGATTCTTCGCTTCACACCAAGTCCGAGCACAGCCGAAGCCACTCAAGCAGCACGAAATGTGCATCGTAACGGCGCTTGACGTCTTTGTGTGTCTGGCTAAACCAATCACGAACAGGACGTGATTGGTCGAGGCAATCACGCGTCATTGGTCATTGGATGAGCCAATCACACGTGATTAGTCATTGGATGAGGCAATACACGCGTGATTGGTCATTGACTGAACCAATCACGCGAAGACGTGTGCCGTGACGGTTTAAGGCTGACCCTAATTGATTTGCACCACCGTGTTGTAGCGTCGGCTCAACTCCTCAATGTTAAACGGAGTAGTGACATTTTTTCCAGTCCATAATCTTGCTTTTTTATATTTCATCTTTGCTTCGTTAAAGTAGTGTCTGACGAACCGATTCGAGTTCCCGTTTTGAGCGAACATATATCTGTTGGCGGGTACTGTGCCGTCTTTGCGTCGTGCCGGGCAACGGCGACGTTAAAAGTAACATCGCGTAACGTACAAAACGGCTGCGGGAATCGAGACACAAAAAGCCGATGTCGGCAGTTGGCGAGAAAGTTTGCCCGAGGGACCCCCAAGGCCCCGAAACCCTCTCGAGCGAGAAGGAGCTTGACGGCGAACCGCGCGAAGAAGATCTTCCTTCACGGAAGACCAGACAGTCCGGGGTTCGTCGTCGGCCAAAGCCACCGGGAACAAAGGAACCCCCGTCTATTGTTTGTTTCAACTCGGATCCGCACGCTGTCTTCTAGGCTTCCGGTCACAGCGCTGCGCAGCAAAGTCGTCGTGGTTTTGGAGGCCGAAAGTCGGGCCTTAACGAGAACCTATAGTATTTGGTTGTTGGACGAACGACCAACTGTTCTAACGAGATGTGTTGTTAAAATAGCTCTTGTCCGTGCTTCCATCTTCGTGTCTTTGTTGTTCGCTTACAAGTTTCCTCATGACCAACTATTGTTTCTAAGACAGTTCTACGAGTGTTGCTGGGTGCGGCATGGTGAAACCCAGCGCACAAAAGGACAGGACGACGGGAGAGAACCACATAGAACACACGAGCGCTGGGTACACTGGTTAACCCGAGTTATTGTTAATGTCCGCGAGGAACAAACAAAATCGCGTCAGTAACTAGACCCGACCAACTGAACCTGAAATCTCCAGCTCACAAAACAAGGCTGGACGGAAAGGCTGCAGACCCCAAAACATCACTCATACAGCGATATCTCCAACGGATCGCCGTAATATTGGAAAAGTGCGCAATTGAACACGGCCGACGAGGTCGACGAGACAAGTCACGTCACGATTTTGATTCCCTCTCCTCCTCGCTACGTCCCGTCCAGCTGGTGAACCGAAGCGAGGAGGAGAGAAGCGAGTCCGCTTCCCTCATTCTCAATTGTTTTCAGGGGACAATGACGTCAGAGCCCTCGCTTGTTCTCGCCCTTCTTTGCCAAAGGTACGGCCATCAGTTTGAGATATCGAGGTATGAGTGATGTTTTGGAATTCGTAGCGTCCCACTCAACGCTTCTGCGGGCTTATTTTGCGAAATTTATATTTCGATTCAGTATCCCTTCAACGAGCTTGAATACCCTTTTAAACATTGGTGACAAAAAAGAAAACGCAGTTGACTGACAAATTAAAGTGTGTTGTTTCGGATTTCGAAACCCTAGTGAAAAATGCATTTGTATGAGAAATTTCTTGTGTCCTATTAACACACATGAATCATACAATATATATAAGAAAATATAAGAACCATATTAGAAACTTACAAGAAACTTCTCAGAAGTGTCTTATATGGTTCTTATATATTTTCATATATATCTTATACTTCTCTATATAGTTCTTGTTTGGCTCTTATATGGATCTCATATGTTCTGATATATCTTGTATGATTCATATGTGTTTATTGGACACAGAAATTTCTCATACAAATGAGATTGTTTCATAAAGAATTTACAAAATAGTTACTTGTTCTGTACCAAGCCCCAAGAGTTACGGATTGACAATCCGCGAAACAATTTTCTTCGTCCCGATGCTACGTTTGATTAGTTTGTTGCGTCGTCCACGCAAAACTTGAGTTGTCATTCGTCGTGTGGAATTCTGTGAGTTGTACTGCATCATGTAGAATCGAGCGTGTTCAGAAGCTCTATATTAGTATTGTGTATATCAGATGGTTTGGACTCAAATTCTACTAAGGTTGCGGTGTGCTATACTCAAGAAACTTGGTTTATGATCTTTGTTTGATAGACGGCGTTATCGGAATATTTGGTTTCTGTATAAAGTTATTATGAAATTTTAAACTCACCTGTCTTTATAAGCTCCCCTGTTTTCACGTCCCACAGCGTGCCAGCCGTAATCACAGCTTTCTCTGCCCGCATGCGCTTTTTACTACATCTATTATGATAATGCAGCATAAATTTAACACGTGATTCCTCACCTCGAAATATATAGATATTTCTTTGATGTAACGCCATTTTGACGTCATTTCGATGGTATATTACTTGCGTAACTAAATATCTTTTCTTTCGTTTTTTTAGAGTGAAGTTATATTTGTTGCATACAACACAGAAGGCCATGAGCTGTTTGTGGTCACGTCGCAATAAATATTATTATTCATATTATTAGTGTCACGTGTTCATGATAGACACGTGATATCGATGCTATTTGAGTTAATCAAATCGCATATATTTCACCTGTTGATCATTAACGATTTTATGACGCGTCTGCCTTCTGCTTTTTTCGCCAAAAGCTTTTGCCACGAAGCTGACTTGGGAGCGAGAATTTTGCCAGTTCTGCTTGCGAATATTGCAGAATATCACTAGTTTATCCACATGAGGGAAAGCCCCTCGTACATATACGAACAATCGGCGACAAAAGCTACGGATGTCAATTCCTGGAGAAAGGCCTGTTTATTTTTTGTGGAAGGGAAATTTTTGTACGTGGCTCTGAAATAAACTTAGTGGCCTATTATTCTTGTAAACGTTGTACCTGATAAGAAACGAAAGCAGAACATATACAGATCTTGTTTGTTGTGTACGCAAGCAAAAACAAGGATGGCAGCAGATTGTGCAGTAGCGTAGCTGCGAAAAAAGTCCTCGAAAATACATATTAAGGGCATTTAGGATGACTGTAGCACATGTTAGAGCAATTCCCGTTTTCGGTCGTTCAGCCGCAATTTGCGTTTGTTTAGTAATGTTTAGTTGTTTTCTCCGTGTACAACTCAAACGCCTTAGAATTTCTGCCAATGTCCCTGCCAAAGCTATTGTTTACTTTTTTTTACTTATTCACTATCACATTCAAGCAGACTAGTGAATGCTTCCTATGTAAATTCATACCTAAAACAAATAAACAAACAAACAAACAAACAAACAAACAAACAAACAACAAACAAACAAACAAACAAAGGTCTTCTGGTTACGCGAAACTCAAGTGTGAGTAGTGCGGGTATTTTACTTACCTGAGTTTCTGTTTTAAATCTCTGGTTATAGAACTTACCATTTTCACGATGAAGTTTGCTTTTCTTTGAACTTTGAAACTTGTCACGGTTCGAACCTGTGACTTCTTGTCGAGGAAAGAGCAAGGTATAAGGTGGGACCGCCCGCAATTCTGTGTACTCAATTTTAATAAGACCTCAATGTACAGGGCGTCACAAAAAAAAAAATTACACATTCTTTTTACCGAAAAGTTAACTAGGCATCGCCGAGCGCTCATTCTCCGCCCAAATGTAGCGCCAGAAGGTCACAACCAGATGCCGAAGTTTCAGCCCAAACGGACAACTTCTTCAAAAAGTTATAAGTGATTTTCTGAAAATTTCAAATGAAACATTTTCGCCCGTTTTCGGTTTCTGGTGCCATAGAGCCCCATGTATTCGAAAACTCCGTTGGCCACCATTTTCCCATTGAAATTTTCAGAAAATCACTTATAACTTTTGAATAAGGTATCGGATCGGGCTGAAACTTTGGCATCTGGTTGTGACCTCTAGCGCTACCTTTGGGCGGAGAATGAGCGTTCAGTGATGCCAAGTTTATTTTTGCGGCAAAAAGAATGTTTAAATTTTTTTGTGACAGCCTGTACATTGAGGTCTTATTAAAATTGAGTTTTTATTTTATACGCAATGGATCCGCAAAGTATCGAATTCAACTAAAATCTAAATATCTTGAACAACCTGACTCTCCTCACTCGCTCTCCCTCCAAAAACAAGCCTGATCTTAAACCAATGATAGCATTACGCCTATTTAATAAATTAAGGGCATATAATAACGAAAAATCCATAGCTTTCGTCATGCCAAAACGTGCTTTTCGAGGTTTTTAAACTCACGATGAAAGTCCCCGACTTCGCAATAAACACCACTGACTATGGAAACATGTTTTAAACTTGGAGCACCTTTGAGCACGTCGCGCGCGCATTTGAGTCTGTTTTCACGACATTCGAGCTCAACGCCAACGCAACGAAATAGTTTGAAGATTCTATCTTTTTTTTTCTTTTTTTTTACGGCATAATTTGACATTACCTTAATTAGTTAAGGCCTGTGAACAACCTCTTTGTCCACCTCGGAACGTCATCACATATTTTGAGTTGGGGGCGGTTAGGAATAATATTTAAAAAAATTAAGTTACCCTGTCTTTTCCTGCATTAGCACCGCAGACTTAAAGCTAACTTAAAATATATGAATAAAGTAAGTGTACCGACTAAAAAAAATATATTACAGCCGGAGAGCACTAACTCAGCAATCAGATCTGAACCCGATGCCCGTCCTTCGACACGGTGATGGGTCGCGAAACCCTACCGATCACTGGCGCAGGGCACCCATGTCCATTCTATAGGAGTTTTAAAAGGTCGTTTCCACACGAACGGTTTGCCCTCCAACGCATCGGCGACGCCACTGCGCATGCGCGTGCGAGTCGTTCGGGACGTCGGGAGGCTCTTCTCGTTCGTTTCTCCCATTCCGGCCGCTGGAGTTGTCACCGGAACGCAGCCAGTACCGTTCACGACTCGGGTAAAAGATGGCGGTCGGTTCGGCGACTGCCTCGCCGACCCAGCCAAGCGTTACGCTAAGGCCAGCGGGAGGCGATTTGCCATCCTGTTACTCTGCTTCGTTTGAGAGGTCGAACCAAATCATTTCGAGGACTGCTCACGATAGTAAGCGACCGTGAATGCTATAAACTACGCATGCTAGTAAATGTTTGCGATCTGCGGGCAGACTAACTGCTGTGGCGACCGCGAGCAGACGAAATGATTTGTTCGACGGCACTCAACGTGAACGATCGTTCAAGTTCAGGATGACGGACACACACCACATACTTTTACGGTCGTTTAGATAGTTTTTACTCCATCTAGCTTCGCAGTTCTTGAAATTCCGACCGGCAATTGTTACATCGGCCGTCTTGCTTACATCAGTGTCGTACGCCGGAAACACGAGCCGCCACCTCGGTGTCCGCCGCCATTGATTTACACGTTGCAGAATGTTTCACATGTTCACTAGAAGATGGCGCCACCGTTAAGCACTATCATCATCATCGTTTACACGGTCGCGCCACTTTCACAATTCGCTAAAGTATGTCAAATTTCACGTACGGTTTCACGGAACGGACCAGCTGTACCGTTCGTCATTTCGGAACCATGTGCTTGAAAAACGACTCGCTAAAACTCCCTGTCTTCTTGCAATTTCACTCTGATGACGTCACAATTTTTATAGACAGGCATAAACTACTCTAGGTGGTCTCGTTCAGACACTGTCTATCTCGCTTCTTCGCTAATTCTCTTTCCCGATTTCGTTTCCTATTTTTTTATTGCGTAAAAAAGGAGAAGACACACAAAAAAAAAGAAAGGCGGAGAAAGAGGGATAGCTATATCCTCGGGTTCACCTGTACGATAAACCGTCACTCGCGCTACGAGCCAATAAACTACTTCGTGAGTTTCACGTGACGTCACAGTCACACGCGGGCCGCGTTTTAATCACATGATACTTTCATAGCGCCGTAAGCCTATTTGCACTAGAATGTTGACGTCATCACAGTGAGCTCGAGCGAAGACAGAGATTGGACACCGAGTGCAGCGTCAGCGCTCGGCCGGGCCTCGTCGTGTCCAATCAGCGCATTGAAGGGTGCTCGGCATCGGTATCGGGTCCAATCGCGGAGTTGGCCCCATCCGACAGTGATGACGTTTCACGAAGAAAGAGGAACATGTTCGCAGGTCCTGATTATTCTACAGGGTGGCTCAGATAGCGACCAGGCTCTTTGAGTCAACCGCAAAAGTCGGTTTCTTAACCTAACGCGCTACAATTTGGTGCAGCGTTGCCCACGGCTGGTGAATTTTTTCTCAAAATTTGCAAAAGAGTCCACTCCGAGGAAAAAGTAAACAAAGAAAAGGCTTAACTCATACGGCCACCGGTCTTCAAGCAATGGGGCGCCCTTTTGTTTGAAGACCAATGGCTTCGCTACGTTTCCATAGGAATTAAGCCTTTTTCTTTTTTTCTTACTTTTTCTCGAGGTAAATTCGCTCTTTGCAAATTTTACAGAAAGAAATGCACCATCTGTGGGCAACGCTGCACAAAATCGTAGCGCTTTAGGTTAGAGGAACCGATTTTTGCGGACGATTTAAAGAGCTTGCTTGCAATTAGAGACACCTTGTAGGTTGTGTTGGCTGGACTTGGCTGGACTTGGCTGGCCGGGACGGCTCGTAAATGTCCACCGTGGTCCATCGTAAGGTGAAACGGAGCATGGCGACGGCGTGTTTGGACAGAACGGTGTCCCATTACCCGATAACGCTCGGCCGCACCCCAATGGAGTCACGTTCAATTTAGCTCCTCCTCGGGTCCGGCGACTTGAAGGATCCCCAGCGCGTCGCAGAACGCACGTTGTTGTTCCCCGGGAGACGACGCCATGTTTTCTTTCAAAAATGACGCCTGTTTATAGAACGCTGGGTGTGCGGGAGAAGATTAATGGCTGTACGGGAATGCGGGTCCTACGACGACGCGACCGTAATTCTAGATGCGTCGCGCGTTCCCCAGCTCCACGCTTCTTGAAGGCCCTACTTGTATTTTTTTATTATTATTTTCGTTTTGCCCCGAAGCCTCTTGTTCGGGATGTTGGGTTTGCCTGTTGTAAGACTGAAAGCTTCGCTCCGCTGTCTTTTTTATTTCTTTTTCTTACTTGATGTGGCCGTACGAAGTACTGCTAACATAAAGGATCCTCTAATAACTCCTCTGGGGTCGTAGAGAAGGGAGAGCTTGTTGATATTTTTGTGTAGGCTTTTAAGTTTTCCGTGTTTCTTTTAGGGCTGGCTTAGTCAACGTGGTTGTATCGCCAAAGATTCTCGACACGCTCGGGTGACCTAATGTGGTTCAAGCTGAACGACATGAGAGTTTTGGAATTCTCGTGTAGGTTCTATACGATTATAAATCTTGCTAATTATATGTATAAAAAACGTGAGCCGCGCACGTAAGTGGGGTGAGGGTCACATGTCTTCCCAAGCATGAACAATGTTTTTATTTATTATAGAAATCATACGCTAGGATCCGCTAGACAGAAAAATTTCTGAGTGCCGTCGCTTTAACGTATACGGCGTGCAAGTTCTTCAGCTTCTTGCGCATCTCGTGCGTTTGTATATTCCCCCCCCGTCCTCCTTCCCAAACGCGTCCACGTGTGTTTGTTTACCCCGGCCTCAACTGATGACGGCGCGAGCTTTTCTGCTTCGTCATCGCATGTTCTCAACGCGTTCTTTGTGTTGCCATTTAATTGGTATGCCCCTTTTCGCGGTTTGATGCCTCGAATACGCCTTTAGTACACTTGCTCGCCGTATAGTCGTCGTCATATTTAATATATTACAGTCAAACCGCTTATCACAACACGTTAAGGCTGCGGTCCCGCGGCAGCCATCTTGAACAAGGCGTTAGTTCAACCAATAGATGGCGACACGCACCCGTGGGGTGGCCGAAACATTGGTTCACGGTGGGATGGCTCGAGCACCATCACGTTCCCCTCGTGGCCTTGCTCGCGCCGCTGCCAGCTGTGCTCAGCTGGCTCAAGTAGCGTGGCCCAGCAAACGCATGTATGCGAAAATGTCAGGCTGGGTATAAATTGTTCTCTTATGTAGAGAGATGCGGTTCGGCGGTTGTCACGGGCTTTCGCAATAAATTTTACCAAGAAGGAATCAAT